>OX243813.1:9108387-9268387 GCA_945859605.1 Lumbricus rubellus | reverse complement strand
TTGCACTTAGGAAACTATTCATATTAAAAATAATACACAAAATCAAACAGAGAAATTTTAATTAAGGAACCTATTTGAAAAAGACTCTTATTCTTAATTTTCAACGCTGTATTTTTCATGCTCTTGCGACTGAAAAGTTTTTTCGTGACCATCGTAAAATTTTTGCCCCCTCCTGCAAAAATTTCTGCGGGCGCCCATGCCTCTGACAAATCTCTTTGAAAAGGCACCATAATACAATCATCCTATTGCAATTACAATTGCAGTAAGCTTACAACACACAACACATGGGACCTTTTGCAGTCATATACTCACCGTACAAAAATAAATAAAAATGGCGTTGTTTATAAGTTTATAATATTATAGCCATCTAATCGTCAGGACTAAAATTCATTGGACCGTTATACCTGCAGGGAATAAATTTAGTTAAAGATTCATGGGCGACAAACACGACGGATGGTTCGCTTTGGCAACCGAAGCAAGGAACGAGAGAGGAATGGATGGCCTGCCATGGAATGCCAAAGGACGTCTGCGAAAGGACAAAGGTCAAGAAACAAGAACTCCAGAAAATACTCGCCAAGAAATTTGGCCTTGAGGATGATATCGAAGACGTAAGTACAAAGAAAATTCATCAGCTCATGACTTTTATAACGTCATCGTATTTGACCACCTAGAACGTAATTATAGGCCTACACTGTGTCAGCGGAAAGGGACCCATTTTGTAAATAGGAAAATAAAATTTATAATAAATATTCATTGATTTTTGACATTCAAGCACCATTTTAACCCTATAACATAATATCGAGTGAACAATTAAAAAGTCAAGAGAAATTATTCATCTCCTGTCGTCAGGTGTGGATGCTCCAGAGCTGATCGGTGGAGAGTAGCATCCATAAACATACTTGGAGTAGGCCTAGTCCTTAGCTCTGACATTCGAGCCACCTCTCATGTAGCCTAAACGACGTGGTTTCCTCCTATGCCCAATCCCTTCATGCCCTGCCAACCTTAAGAGCGCATGAACCATCACCGTCATACAGCCAGAGCAACCATGCATTTTAAATCACTTTGCAAGTTGCTTGCAGTATAATTGCCTATAATAGTTTTTATTAATGATTTTGTTTCATTTTAGCAGTCAAACAGTTTCAATTTATTTTTTTAAATAAGAAAATTGGCCGAAACTACCCCGACTTTCCTATGCCGCTCCTGCCTGATGCACTTTACTGCCGCTCAGGACCTAGTCTAAATCGAGCGCCTCTTATCAAGGGTCTGTCGATCATGGTAGGCCTACTTGCCTATAAATGACTCCTCTACTCCACTGAAATGGCAGATCTTGCTGATGCTCGTCTTCTATATATCTACCGTTTCCAGCAACGACTTTCATGTTTTCGTCCGCGTTTTCCCACCAGTTAATGTTGCCCTCACAACTTTGTAGGCCTATTGCAAATCAAGGATAACATACATTATATCTCACATATTTTGTATAGAAAGCTACCCCATGCTCATTAATTAAAACAAGTTGTTTAATCTCATTAGCCTAGCATATATATTATATAAACATAAAATGGTTCTTTTTGTAATTTCTTAATTTTCTATAGGCCGATTCATCCTAAGATAAATCCAACGTACGTAGGCCCTACACAGTTAAAGGCATTCTTAGGCATAGGCGCAACCACCCTATGGGACCCACGGGACGCGTCCCCCCAACTTTTGAGTGGTCCCCTAACTTTATTATTATGGTCCCCCAACTTTTAGGACGTGATTCATTATGGTCCTCCCAACTTTTAGGACGTGATTGCACCTATGTTCTTAGGCATTATATTCCATTTGATCATCTGCTATAGGCCTATGTCAGGATGAAGGTCTAATGTCTATATAGACGCTCCTCAGACTTAGAGAAACTGATAAATGCCGAATCTGCATTTCGACATCTCTAGGAGTCTTCTGGCAAAGACGAATGCATAATGTTCACGGAAGAGCAACTTGATATGATGATAGCCGAGGCCAAGAAGTATGAGAAGACGACATCAATGCGTCGCAAGAAGAGAACACTGGTTGACCTCAAGAAATACCCTTACAGCAAATGGTCAATGCCAATTCCGTTTATGTTCGACGGAACACATGGTAATAGGCCTATAAATAAATAAAGAAATAAATTAACAAATAAATTTAGGTTTAAGTAGGCTAAATAGAGCCCTATGTACAGGGTGCGGCAAAAAAAAAACCCCTAGGTTTTTTGGAAATATCTTGGCCAAAAGTAAGAATTTTCAGATGAAATTTTACAGTCTTAAAGACAATTCATATTTACACGTGATGGGCAGATTTGATCAAAATATGTCAAACTGAACAAAAGTTATGCCACTTTTAGGGAGGTCACCCATCGTTTTTTGACGATTCAAAAACGAAGCGCATCAAAAACTAGGTTTTTGGCCAATATCTTGGCGAAAAGTAAGAATTTCAAAATGAAATTTTACAGGCCTAAAGACAATTCATATTTACACATGATGGCCAGATGTAATCAAAATAGGTCATACACAACAAAAGTTATACCACTTTTAGTAAGACCACCCACCGTTTTTTGACGATTCAGAAACGAAACGCAACAAAAAGTAACAAAAACACGATTTTATTAAGTCTCATGATCTCATCTCAAATAACTGTTGTCAAATGAACTTGGTAGTGCTTCACAACTTGTGTTCAATGTGCCCACCTCCAGTGCAAACACTTCTTTTGAGTCTCTTTGCAAAGTTCTTGACGGACCTGTTGATTAATCTGACAGATTCCTTATTTACCAATTTGATTGTCATCTTGCTAAGTGCCTTCTCAGTGACGCGCAGCTACGCTGGTACCCTGTTTCTTTTTTTAAATAGTAACTATAATGATTATCTGGGAACATTAAGGCTATTTGATAACACTATTATTTGAAATGAGAAAAAAATCGTGTATTTTGTTACTTTTTTGCTGCATTTTGCCTTTGAATCGTCAGAAAACGGTGGGTGGCCTCCCTAAAAGTGGTATAACTTTTGTCCTCTTTGAAATATTTTGATGAAATCTGACCATCATGGGCAGATATGAATTGTCTTAAAGCCTGTAAAAGTTCATTTCGATATTCTTACTTTTGGCCAAGATATTGGCCAAAATAATTAGATTGATTTTTTGTTACTTTTTGTTGCGTCGCGTTTTTGAATCGTCAAAAAACGGTGGGTGACCTCACTAAAAGTGGTGTAACTTTTGTTGTGTTCGAAATATTTTAATGAAATCTGGCCATCTGGTGTAAATATGAATTGTCTTTAAGACTGTAAAATTTCATTTCAAAATTCTCACTTTTGGTCAAGATATTGGCAAAAATCTTAGGGGGGGTCTTTTTTTTGCCGCACCCTGTACATGTATATCGATGTGCGTACATGCACAATTTTGGTAATTGAATCATTGATGTTATCTACAGTAGGCTATAACCACGCTGAAACGAATTCTCAGAAATGTCTAGCCAGCAGATGAATCTGTAAGCTTATAATTATAAATTAATTTCTGAGTCGAGTTGTTTGAGTTGCAGTATTTCTATTTTTCTATGAGGTCTCTAAAAATCTTTTGCATCGACATTTTACCGCGTCTAGTTCCTGGCGATTTGTTCACTTAAAAATTTTCAATTTAAGAAGAATATTTTATTTCAGACGTTAATCAGAAAGCGAAGATTCGTGCTGCATTCCAGCATTGGGCAGACAACACATGCATTCGATTCAGAGAACTGCCAACTAATGCCGTCTTTAACAGCAACTATATTCTGATTACAAAAATAGAATACGACGGGTATGCCCACATTGCCCAGTTGAACTGGTGACAAAATAATATGTTGCATAGTGCGATCTATTATTTATTTATTTATTTATTTATTTATTTATTTATTTATTTATTTATTTATTTATTTATTTATTTATTTATTTATTTATTTATTTATTTATTTATTTATTTATTAGATGACTCTATCTAGGCTAATGACCGAATACTCGTGTTGCAATCGATGGCACGGAGTAGTTAAGAGTGTAGAACTTCCTCAAAATTCTCACAGAGCAATCGCTTTAGTGTAGCCTACCCTCGATCCCGCTCTATGTATCTGAGGCATATAAAAAGATTTATGGCACTGTACGCGCAAGAGAAAGGAGGAGGGTTTCGCGGTGGCAGGGCCGGATTAAGGCATGTTCAACATGTTCGGTCGAACAGGAACAGAGTCCCCCACACTTTAGGAGGCCCCACAAATGTAAAAAAAATTTGAGCAAATTTCGGCCAAACGACTATTTTCGAGAAAAAAGGTCATCAACTTTTTTGGCGTATGGAAAATGGTATAAATTTCCCGAAAAATTTGAAAAATGTTCCCGAAAAATTTTCCGCAAAAAATTCCCGAACAGGGCCTCCACATTGCTTAATCTGGCCCTGCGCGGTGGACTTGCAAGCCACGCAGGTAAAAACTACAACGCAGCAGAAACAACCCAACAAGTTCACTCACCAAGTAGCCTATACGGATGAGTGGATGGAGTGCGTTGCCCGATGTGCAAACCTGCACGAGAAGGACCTTAACTAAGTAAGCTGTCTCCTGCTGCACATTACATGTACATGTATATAGACTTTTGTAGAGTAATGATTGTAACTGTGAGGATTACGACTGTAATGATTATATTACTATTATCTATATACATATAGGCTATATATATACATATATATAAGTGCAATAAACACTTAAATTCAATCCATGTGCTTCATGTAGTTGCTACTCAAACCTTGGAAGGGTGAATTTCATACCACAGCAGATCAATTTGGAATCATACTGTATTGAAGCGGTTAGTCAACTCATACTTCATTATCTACGATGATGGATCTAATCATATTTCAAGAAATTAATTGCCGAAAAAATTATAATAGAAACGTTTGCTGCTTTGCCCCTCCGGACACGTGGCATAGCCTACTCTAATGAACTTTTTCGTGTAATCTAAACATCAATATTTTTCCAAAAGTAATTAAGCGAAGGTGGTAGGTTACAGTCTTGTTCTGAATTGCTTAAGTTTACAATTACTGGAATAATTATGAAATTAGTAGGCCTATACTCTCATGCTTCACTGCGATGCCACAGTATAATAGTTGCACTGTAATGATTTTAACTGCAATTACCCATTGGCCCAGATAATTATTAATCTGTCTAAGTGATGGTTACATCGACGACGAATTCAATGGCGATGATATAAATGACGACGGATATTCCATGATGTGTTATAGTTTGGAACTCTCCTTCACGAGATTGGTCACTTGCTTGGCTTGGTTCATGAACAGGCGCGGCTCGGCGCAAGCGATTCCACTATTGTTCTATGGTCCAATATTCTGGCGAATGCCTGGTCACAATACATGGAATTGCCGTTTTCGGACGCTCTCGGACTTCCATACAATTACGGATCAGTCATGCACTATCCGTCTAAAGTAGGTAACTCTATGCATACGTAGGCCTATACATGTCAACTTGTAGACTATATTCAATTTACTCTGTAGGCCTATATGGTAGGAATAAATTTTGTACCGAAACTGTCTTGTCTTTCTGCAGGATTTAAAATCAATTTGGTCAAATAAAAGAATTAGCAGTTCGCCAGTTCCATAAACAAAACATCCACCCTACACTGGCGACATTCGCCAAATTAAAATGTATCAGTGTTCGTTATAAATTATAACGTCTGTGAAGTAACGACACTTTTGACTACAGAAGAGTTAGGCAAGCCTACTCCTTCGCGTTGTCGACTGAACACTTTAAAATCTGCGTGTGCAAAGATACTGGCCCAGGATTATCTTAATTAATTTCTTCACTGACTCTTGCTTTTTCCTTCACGTATTCCTAGAATTACAGCACAAATGTAGGCTACAATGCATTTAAGGAAACGCTGTCCTAGACATTACTAGGCCTATATATCTGGCGATATCCACTGTCAACATTGTCTACTTTATTTTTTGCATAGAATGGATTTTCAGTGAATGGAGACGATACGATGATAGCATTTCAACGTCTGTATCAGATGAACATGGGGCAAAGAGTGGACCTGTCTTTCCACGACAGGAAGATAATCAACTTAGGATATTGCAAAGGTTCGTCGATGATAAACAAACTGTTTAACAATTAAGTAGGCCTAACTTGCGTAAAATGACGAATGTAGGCTATAAGTGTATGTTATACTCAGTACTTTTTTTTATAGAATAAAGGTGTCGGAAATCACACAAGTACCGGAAGTGAAAAGTGAAATTACTTGTAAAACATATGATCTGCCGAAAAAGGTGCCGGAACGCCGTTGCGGTGCGTTCCGCCAGAAAAGAACTGATTAGAACCATTGCCTTTTTGTATGAAAGGCCACCAATGGCGCAACGTGCATTAGTTGATGATATAATTATATTATATAATGGGTATGTTTAGAGCCTTGTAGTCGGAAGGTTACGGTTTTGAATCCACCTCAAGCAGCCGCGTGGGGACCCTGAGTATTAAGTCCTTGACTCGCAATTGCTCATGCTGCAGACGGGAGCGCCTCTGAGTAGTAGAGTAGTTGAAGGGCTCTAACAAGTGCTAATACACAGATCTACATATTAAATTTTGATGCTTTTGTTTGTGTTTCCAGAATTTTGCGCAATTCCACCTAGCCAGCCGTGCCATCGAGGTGGATACCAAAACCCGAACAACTGTACCACCTGCATATGTCCAGATGGATTTTCCGGACAATACTGTAACGAAATAGCACAGCCACAAAATGGTAAACCGTGTACAATAAGGATATACTAAAACTCGATATATAAGGCAGAAGCACTGATTCAGATGTTGCAGTCCCTCAATGAAGTCTTCTCATACTTGCAATGTTGAGGCTTTTATAAAGCTAAGTGCTTACGTGTTCACGATACGTTGCAACATTTACTTCGGCTTGGACTTGAAGGTCTGAAGAAAGATGCAGATTGTACAGTTCCAATACGCTATCTTTAGTTTGCACATTAAATGGTATATGCTCTACTTCTACCAATAATTAATTTCTGCACATGATGTTTTTTAGCAAATTGCGGAGGCATTCTGAACATTGTACCCGGAACTCAACAAGTTATCAAATCGCCAGGCTATGATATTACAGGCTATTCTGAACATCAGGAATGCACTTGGTGGATTAAGGTATTTATAGTAATTGACAATTTTGTAATTTAACTTGCACTGGTCACTCATTTAAAGAATTTCTATATTTTTAAAATGTTGTTATTGATAACATTATAAGCCTAAGTTTTTTGATGAGGATGACCATTTACCATCTACCCTATAAGTCTGTCATGGTATGATCAGCAAAAATTTCAGTAGGTGCTCCTATGTTGTATCCTGCATCTATCTACTATGGGATTGGTCGGGTCTTATTATTTCATTATGGGCCATAAAAGAGCATGAAAACGAGGTATTGCTTCTTGAAGATTCCTCATGAATTTCTTAATAGTTTTAAGTAGCACCTTGCTTCTTATGTAGCCTGCTCTTTGTAGCAGCCAGACTCCAAATGTCTTTCTGATTAAACATTATTAAACAGTTTGACATCGTGACCGTTTGTTTGAAACAGGCCCCAGAGAATAACAAATTAGAGCTGGAGTTTAGTGGAAGTTTCAGCATCTACTGTCAGGAATCAGCTTGCGTATATCATTGGGTTGAAATCAAGTACAAAAATGACCTTGGAACAGAGGGTGCCAGGTAAACAGGAAGTCAATGTTTGGTCAGTTATTTCCTCGCTTTGGGATTTTCTCCAACCGAATGCTCGTAGTGAAATCCTAGACTATCATTGAGCCTTATTAGAGAATTAAAAGAGAAATTAAATTAATAAAAGTGAAAGCAAGCGTCTACGATATTATAACTATGTAGGCCTATAATCTATGTGCATGTAGGCCTTTCTATGGTTTTTATTCAGTTGTCAATTTTAGAAATATATTGAAATAGGTATGAATAATTAAATTTGCAAAACTAATGAAAGTCACCGAACCCTGGGCATTATTTTGGCAATCTACCACCATCTCTGCGCAGGTCAGCGGCCATGTGGTCGTTTACCGACCTCTCTGTCATTTCGACGGACTATTTCATCAAAACGCAGAATTTTCACAGTTGTTTCAGCCAGCTTGGAGTTTTCTGCTTCTAGACTCGCGTACTGGACTTTTCGTTGGATTTCTCAAGGATTTTGCGCTGGTTAGAGGGTTTTTGTTGTAAGTCGCATTGGCCACGTTAGTGCATCAGCGACCATCCCTATGATGCACAGACAGCACAGCCGAGTCGCACCATACGCCGTGCGTGTACGCCGCTGCTAGCCGATGTTTACATCTCGTCGGAGGTCGGCTCACCCGGGTCAGCGCATGGAGTGACCTCGACTGCAGCTGTCAACGGCGGCGCTTCCAACTACCGACCGACAAGCGACGAATGCCTTCTACTACGCGCATCCTTGCTGGAGCTTCAACGATTAACCGGACGGGAGTCATCTACCACCTACCAGAGACTCTGATCAACCACGCCATCTACCAGCTCTACGGGAATCTGATGGTCAACTCTACGTGTTTGCGAGGGCTTGCCACCGGTGACTCTTTCAGCTAACTGTGTTTTGTTTTGCAACTTGTTGTTATTTCTTGCTCGCTATGACTGTTAACTTAACATCATTTCGGCTAGTTAGTGCAGAGAGCGCCTCTGAGTAGAGTCGTCACTGACTCTGTGAGCGGCGCTATAAAAATGTTCAATTACAATTACAATTACAATCTCGGACCAGTTTCCAAATAGCCTATATACACACATAGGCCAAAAGGCCCTCTACCAATATCATATTAGCATCATATAGCATGTAATGTGTAGGCAATAATAGGTCTGTGACTATTTGTTGTGGAATATTTTATGCTCTTTGATAATTTATTGAACAGGGAAAAACGGTTCGCATTAAGTCATTTTGATTTACTGAATCCAAATGCTAAACTGCCTCAACTGCTTAGGCTAATAATTATTCTTTGATTCTGCTCTTCCACAGGTTTTGCTGTTACGATCGACCAAACGATATCGTGACTAGCGAATCCAATGAGATGATGGTCATCTTCCGAAGCAACTACAGCTTAGGCGCTTATCGTCCGCGTGGATTTAAAGCAATCGTTAAATCGAGTAAGAGTTAGAGTTAGATTGTCGATTTCTCATGCCGCGCATTTGCGATAGGATATCTCATCAATCTATTCTATGTTAAGCTTTTGAACAGTCAAAAACTGCCACATAATAATTATAGCCTATTGTCTCATTTAATTAAATTCATGGGTTGGTAGCGGTACTAGCGTACATACTGTAGGCTAAGTCTAATTGTATTATATAGTATTGTATTGTATCTGGCCATTTATAATGCGCTTTTCGCAGCAAGAACCTTTCAGAAGCGCTCCCAGTGAGTTCAACCACGAAAGAAAAGGGAAGTTTTTAGACGAGAGGAAGACGAGGCAAGACTGGCAGATAGAATGGCATAGCGAACTGATGAGGAGGACCAAAGCAGGCGTATGACCTGGATTAAGCCATGGCGGTCAAACTTGGACAAAATAGCCTATAGTTCACGTAATGATACGCACTTTTTTAAAGAATAAGTTTCAGTAGAGCGCAGGGGTGACATCCTTGGATACCTACCGGTATGTGATACCGTACAGCATTGCTCTTGGTTGGAGGTAAACCAGGACGCGGCCTCTGACGACAAGACGGCGGCGCCATACCTTAGCAGTTACCCGGTACCCTAAACTCAATACGTTGGCAAGATAGGTCACAATATTATCTACTTAGCAGTAGCAGTAGCTTCTGTCTGGTTTGTTCCATTGTCCTATCATATTGAACGATGCTTCGCCCAATTGTCTCTAAGAGTATACCGGTATTGCAATAAATATTGTAACTGTTATTGCGACAATTTATATGGCGTAAGAGTAGTACGTTACTTGTATGGCGATATACAATGAGTGCTAGCGCAAATGCCTGTCCAATTAGACCTACTATCACTGTCTATCAGTTACAATTTATATTAGGCCCTAAATAGTTTTAATTTAATTTTAGATATGAAGACTTTTGGTATTCTGAATAGATGAAGGAAGACCTTCCAGGCACGTGATCAACACGTGCGTTAAAGGTCTTCCTGCATCTATCCAAAAGGCAAGATGGCCTAAATTTAGATTTGGTTATTGGAGCATAGGCCTAAGCCTCGTTGGATATTGATGATCGCAACCGTAATCCATAGGATAGTCTGTTTGTTATTGAGTATTAAATACTGTTTCCCGCTGTCGTGTTTTCAAAGGAGTAGTCCTAAATAGGCCTACGGGATAATAGCTAAATTTTAGCTATTATCCCGCAGGCCTATTTAGGACTACTGTATTTGTATTTATACAGCGCCAAGTGGAAATCAGAAATCGCTGTTTCGATGCTCCTTTGGTAACACGACAGCGGGGAACAGTCTGTGCGGGATGACTCAAGACACAACGGATCAATTCGATTGGACAGTGTATCACGATCCAACACCTTCCCTTCAAACTGGTCCTGACTTTCCGTACGATGGAAATTTCTACATCTACATTGAAGCCAGCTCGCCAAGGAAATATAATGATGAAGCTCGGTTAGAATGCTTCCGAACTCCTAATAAAATAATATTACAACGCTTGCAAGCCATAGGCCTAATCATAGACTACGTGAACATAATATTGTTCATCCAATGCATTAATTTTATTGATCTACTGTTGTTCAGCGCTCTTCTGAAGTAGGCCATATGCTCAGGGCCGGATTAATAAATGTGGGGGCCCTGTTCGGGAAATGTTTTTGCGGATATTCAGCCGAAAATAAGGATGACATTTTTTGTCGTTTGGTCGACATTTCCGTCAAATATACCTATATTTCCCTGCCAAAAATAGCTGGCGACCTTTTTTAGTCGTTTGATCGAAATTTGCTCAAAATATAAAAATTTCTCCTGAAAAAATTGTTTTCGCATGTATGGGGCCCCTAAAGTGTGGGGGCCCCTGTTCGGCCGAACATGTTGAACATGCCGTAATCCGGCCCTGCATATGCTAACTATTCAGAGACGCTCCTAGCATCCTGACATCTCGAATTTTCAGTTTAAACAATTTTTACTTTGGCTTTCTAGGTTAGAATCAAATAATTGGACTAATTGGTTTAGCATGCTACATTGATAACATTAAATTTTGTTGCTGAAATTAATGAATCATTACAATTTAAGACGCGAGCCTGTCTCAATTTCTAATTTAAAAAAATGAAATATTTTCGATGCGGCTTCAAGTTCAATCCGTCGGTTTATCTCCTAAGTTTTCTCGCTCTTAGAAACTCTAAAGAGATATTTTTGTGTTCTTTTAGGATTTTCTTTCCCAGACTGAACTTTGGTGGAGATGTGTGTGTCGACTTTTACTATCACATGTATGGTTTCCACATCAACATTTTGAAACTGGTCAAAATAACAGGTTCCCAGTCGATCGATGTCTGGTCAAAAACTGGACAAATTGGAAACATATGGATGCATGCCGCAGTCAGAGTTAATATGTCAACCAACTCACAGGTAGCTACAATTTCACTCTTTGCAATAAGCAATAATTGAGGATTTTATGGATTTACAGAACGAAACTTGTGTAGTATCGTAAAGAACACGCATAGGCCTAGGCCTACTACTTGAAATAGTAGCCTAACTCAAGAACAAAGAGAAGATAAAATAGTTTTTACTTTTTTATTATCTATTTGGTAAAATAAAAAATAAACATAGCCTAAAGGGTCAACTCAAGAATTACAATACATAAAGTAAGGTTCTATATAATTTAAAATTAACAGAAAGCAGGAAATAGTTGTTATCTTATGAAAAAGTTACGTTTCTGGTGGGCCTGCCGCCTATTGCTTGAATTGCTTCATGATTTTCTAAATTGTTTTGCGTGTTCTTTCAGCTTCAGTTCGTTGGCGTAAGAGGCGGCAAATACTCTGGAG
Source organism: Lumbricus rubellus (assembly GCA_945859605.1). Classification (NCBI taxonomy): domain Eukaryota; kingdom Metazoa; phylum Annelida; class Clitellata; order Crassiclitellata; family Lumbricidae; genus Lumbricus; species Lumbricus rubellus. The sequence continues at coordinate 9,256,398 of OX243813.1, read as the reverse complement.
ATATTGGTCTCGATAGGATTGAAGTTAAATCAGGACAGTGCATTGTCTAGCACTTGAGGTGTAAGAAAGTGTTAGGTGTCAAAGCACAACTGGTGGTAATGGTGGTTTAGTTGTGACAGTGGTAGGTGATTAAGTTGTACCAATATTTGTTAGCTATTTGGTGATTGCGGTCGTATGCTAACCAAAGTAGGCCTAATCAACAGCATTCAGAGTCTTAAAAAGAAGCCAAACTTTCTAATGCTTCACACTAGATTTAGCGAATTTCTGTGTTAAATCTAATACAGCATACAGCCAACTCAATTGATTTCGGCGTTGTCATCAGAAACTGTGCAGAAAAAACAGTAATGCTCGTTTGCCTATTCAGCTTTTTAGGGCACGATCATAATAATATTATTATTTCTCAGTTGAAACAGAATGGTGGTGGCTTCCGAGATTTGTCTTTTAATTGAGTTTTTGTAGTTCCAGTTGAATCTCTGATTGAAGTGAAGATACGCAGAGACAGTGTGACGGTAGATTGACAAATGTTGCAGTGCTGCATGACAATTTACAAATAGGCCTACTGATCTTTAGACTTTGTAGCCTATTATGTAACATATATATATATAAATTATATATAGGCTATATTCCAACTTGCTAGTTGCAAGATATTGCATTCACAAGGAATCGATCCTTCGCTCTCAATGATTTATAATATTATGTACGCTGTTCTAATTTCTAAAGTAAATTTCAATTTGTCTGCTGCTTTGTTATCTTTGGTCAACTTGATTGTGAACCTCGCTCCTCTGACCCTAAGGGAGCAATGACCTCCATCAGTAATAACAGCCCCAAATGATTATTGCTACATGACCTAACAACAAATAAACCAACGTTCTTCTCCCAATCACTCAAGCGGGTCCTTTCAGGAATTATTTTTCCGGTAGACAACATTCTCAGCCCAGTCCTCCTCTGCAATCTACAACACCAAAACTACGACAGATGCTGGACTGGACAATGACGATAGGACGTGATACATAATTATATAATTAGCCTTTGAAGCTTAAGGAAGAGGTTCAACATCGAGAGGAATGGCTACGTCGGACACTTGATCCTGCTTAGATGCAGACTGCAGAGAACCAGAAGAAGATGCTAGCTACAGTCGCAGCAAGCAAACACTGTCTTAGTTTAGTTTGACAATGTTATTAATCAATGTGACATTGTGACAACTATAAATATGCCATATACATGTACGACTTAACAATGGCGCAGGATAGGCCGAATAACCATGAACACAACCTTTAGTCCAGGTAGAACCTTTCTTACTTTCGTTTGTGGGGCGCGGTGGTGTATAGTGAGTATGTTCGTTGCTTTGCAGCCGGAGGGTTGCAGGTTCGAATCCACTTCAAGCCGCCTCATAGCGACCTTTGGCAAGTCTTTCACTCGCAATTGCTTAAGCACTCGAGCGACAAACTCCGATTCAGTGGCTGCGCTGTAGTAGGAAGTGTTTCTGAGTAGAAATCTTGAAGGGCGCTATTAATATTAGCCTAAGTGCACATACGTAGGCCTATTACATACGGTACATACGTGTTCTTCAGAATGAAAGAAATTACAATGAATCGGCCCTTAAACATGGGCCATTCCATTCCGCCCCTTAGGCTATGCCTGCAGTTTTGCATTTAATTAGGCCTAGGCTACATGAATCGTCTAGGCCTTCTGGCGTTATTATCAAAATTCCTGTGAGTATAAGATGCTAGGATATTAATTTACAGTGCGTGTAGCCCGGGGGCCTATACCCTCGACTACATAACTAATTTTTACATAGTGCAATGATCACGAATTTCTAAATGTAGCCCTTCATATACCGAGTTAACCATGCAACGTCTGAATCGTGATTTAATTTTATGCTGAATCATGTTTTATGCTGAGTCATGATTTCTGCTGAGTCGTGTGTGAATGAATTGTTGTTAGTCCTCGATCATTGCTAATAACTGTTACAGTGTGCGTATCTTTCCATTATTTTTTTTATCGTAGGCCTATAACAAGTGCATAATTATAGGCTACATACATACGCTGAAGACTTCCTTCTTGGTTGCCGTTTCGCTTCGTTGAGTTTCACTGTCGTTTATTGGCAGAGGCAGCCAATGGGATGCCTGACCAATCAAGTAAACCTATTAGTCACTTAGGCCTGCCCGAGCATGCAATATTTCATTTTTATGACATTTTAATGACAAAACCACAAAGAATATCTTGGAAATCTGTGCGCAATCTGACGTCTTTTCGTTTTTAGATACAAACATCTACAAGTAGAAGGATGACTTCCGCGTTGCTTACACTGTCACTATTGCACATCAAATAACCCTTAGATGACTAAGGCGAGACTCCAGAGACAACAATTTGACCAAGTAATCTTTTTTCCTATTTCAAAAAGATAAAAAATCTGCTGTTTTACTTTCCCCTGTTAGTTTCTCACACTTAAGCAATTGACCAAAATACTTACATTTATTTCAATTTGTTTATTTTATACGAGTTACACCGCAGGCAGTAGGCCTAATTCAAACAATTTCGACACCTGACAAATGCAACATGAGAACTTTTCTTTTGTGCGACAGTAATAGCTGATACATAAACAATGTGCTATAAACAGACCCCCTGAATACGGCCTTGGTAGTACCAACCAACGGATTTCCGTTGACAGCTGAAATTAGAATGTTAACATGGATGGATGTTCAGAATCTCAAGAAGAAGTTTTGCGTTGATAGAGTAGAGCGACGACAGGTGACAGCTGTCGCAAACACGTTGACGCTGTCGACGAACAGTTCCTTAATGTGGACGCAAGTCCAGCTAATCGTCAAGGTGCAGGAGTAGCTCGAAATAAGTGTATATCACCATTGCATCGCCACCACCACCACCACCACCAGCACCACCAATATCACTACCATGCACCACCACCAGCACCCCAATACTACCACCACCACCAGCACCACCACTATCAGCATCACCACCACCACCACCATCAGCACCGCCGCAACCACCGGCACCATCACCACCACCACCATCAGCACCAACACCATGCGCCACCACCACCAATATCAGCACCACCACCACCATCAGCAGCACCACCACCATCATCACCACCATCAGCTCCACCACCACTACCACCACCACCATCAGCACCACCACCACCAACAGCACCACCATCAGTACCGCTACCACCACCATCAGCACCACCACCACCATCAGTACCGCCACCACCACCATCAGCACCACCACCACCATCAGTAACGTGTCTGATGAAGAGTGAGTTGCACACGAGTTCAAAACATGCTTTCAATTGTGATTCAAACGCCTCCAGAGATCTGATACCTCATTCTCCACACGAAGTCGATTGCACAAGAATAAATCTTTTTGCAATCTGAAGATATAGTGTACACCCAAGCCATGACGCCGTGACCAAAACCACATCATAGGCCTAAATTTGTACTGCAAGCACGCTCCTTTTAGTCATCTGTCTCATTTTGATTTATTGTTGGACACGAAGATATCTGCATGAGGTATTTTTATATGGTGTTCATGTAAGCTATATGCACACCTGCTTAATTGCCTTATTCATTCCTTTTGTATTCACTGTGGGACTATTTAATTTTTTTGTTGAGTCCTCGGAAATCCCTGACCGAAAACAGCAGCAACGCCGTTGCGCCAACTTCCTTTTTAAAATTACGACGCCTTACTGTAAGCCTTACTGAATTAGGTTTACTCACCTAAGGTAGTGTTAGAGGCCTTAAAGATGACTCAAGTATGAAGCACATGTTGACCCGAATGTCCTATAAAAGACTTAATCTCGATCAAAGTGAATGCAAACGATAAGAACACTCCATCGTCTTACACAGAGGAAGAAATCAACAGTTTGATAGCAGATGTTAACAGCAGAAAAGCTTTAGAAAACAACGTTCAATTATATACCATATCTTAGCAAGATGTTACTCTTAACTTGCCTATTTTCATTGGCAACTTTTCTGCACATATGTCAGGTAAGAAACCGTAAGAATATTATTTGACTGAACAGCATAACAAAACTCTTAGCTGGAAACGAAAGCGATTATGACAGTCAATACTAACATCAAAATTTGTAAACAAAAGTAAATAATAATCACTGTGCATTATAACAGCTCATGCAAAACAATAATGTAAAAAAAACTAAAAATCAGATAAAAACAACTATCATTTTGTCAAATTTTTCTGGAATGTCATTTTTGGGGAAACTACCCCTGGAGATACCTAGATCAAACACTATGTAGTCAATGTCAAAAACTTCGCAAAAACGCTGCTTTCCAAAGTTCATTAGCCTATGTGACAAGAGCAGACGATGCTCGCATATAGACTTACATGGAAAAGTTACCGCTGTTGACAGTTTTGCGCAATTAATTGCAATACATTGTTTTGCATTGTATTGTATTGTATAGTCTAAGACCCACTGAACGGAGTTCTCGTCAGAGTTTAGATAAAAGTCGACGAAGTCGTTTTTAAATTGAAATTGAAACAATAGGTAGGCTAACTAGTGGAGAGATTATAAATGAAAGTATATAAACATGAGTAGATGCAGCTGAATTCAAGAGTTCTAGAGATCACACTTAGATCTGTATATTTAGGCTATGTGTAGAGGTCTAATGGAGTAATATAACTGTTTTGGTTAAGTGGAGACGTAGGCTACAAGCAACGAATTGCAAGGTTTAATGCAATGTAACAGTTTAACCTGCTGGAGTAAGGGTGACACTGGATACTAGAGGCTTAATTCCTAATGTTAACCGTCTCTAAACCTCTCTATATGAACTCCTCAGTCCCTGTGGTTCTTTTCGTCAAGTAGCCTATCTGAAGACTTTTCTCTTCGATCGCAGTTTCATATTGTTAACACGGGAAGCGCCTCTGATTAAGCTTTTCACTCTGAAGTAGCGCTGTATAAATTCGCAATTGCAATTACAGTAACTGTTGCAATATTATGATACACAAAGAGACATGGAGACTTGTGCAATTATATTATTGTAGTGCAAAGGAAATTAAATTCGTGTCACGTTCGGTGGTTTAAAAGAGCTAGAAAGTCTATTCATCAGTAGGCCTACTAACAATGAATATATTATATACTGTATAATTCAATGGACCGTTATTCCTGCAGGCAAGAAGTTTAGCAAATGAATCCTCGAGTGCAGATGGTACGTTATGGCAACCGGTGGAAGGAACGAGAGAGGAATGGATGGCCTGTCGCGGAATGCCAAAGGACGTCTGCGAAAGGACAAAGATCAAGAAACAAGAGCTCCAGAAAGCACTCGCTAAGAAATTTGGCCTTGATGATGGGTCTATTACAAGCGTAAGTACCAAGGACATTAGCTCGTGAATTTTATAACGTAATGTAATTTTTCCTACACACCTTTAATTTGATTTGATTTTTGCCATACACTGCAACGCGGTTGCAATATTAGTAGGCCTAACCTATTTAAAACTTTACAGTAAATACAGGTATGAATGTGGTCAAAACAGCATGCTGCTTTGATACTTCGTTACAAATAACGCAGACCTATAATACACTGTGTCCCAATAAACCGAGACCCCTTTTTATAATGTGAATAAAACAGACAAATCTTGATCGATTTTCAAAATTTTAAAACTGTTTTTATCCTGAGATAATTATCTTACATTGATTCAAATATGAAGTTTCTGGCATGAATATTGACGTCACAATTACGTCATTTGCATCAGAGAATTCCAATGTCAAGTACTGAAAAAGTTGTGTTCGGTACTTAACATATGAATTCTCTGATGCAAGTGACGTAATTGTGACGTCAATATTCAAGCCAGAAACTTCATATTTGAATCAATGTAGCCTAAGATAATTATCTCAGGATAAAAACAGTTTAAAAAATTTTGAAAATCGATTAAGATTTGTCTGTTTTATTCACATTATAAAGGGGTCTCGGTTTATTGGGACACAGTGTAGATGGTGTCAGGCAATATAATGCCTAATTTCCTATGGACTGGCCCCGCATAGCGTTGTTCACCATGAATGGATGTTTATATAAGCTTACTAGACAACAGTTCAATAGAATATAATAACACTGCAATTGTTGAAGCGATGCATGCCTATGAAATAATGTGAATACGTTTTCTAAGAATAGGCCTACTGGGTTTCGTGAATGGCAAGCATGCTGCCTTCTGCTGGTCTATAGGCCAAGCCTATACGCAATATAAAGTCTACCCCTAACTTGCAATAAACACTGACGGCCTTTGAAGCCTGGGAAATCGCCAATCCTTCTTTTTTTAAAGTTCAAGCACTTTTCAATAGCCTAGCTATTCAAAAAACTAATAAGCCTTTAATTCAATGCACAGGGCTAGAACATAGGCTGAAGATCAAGTGTCAGTTCTACATACACAATCAATCAGGAGTTTATTTCTGTAAAGAAATTCTGTAGGAAAAGGTCTGTAGAGATTCTAAAATTAAGAAAACGTCCGTACGTAGAGCTATAGAGATAAGTAAAATGCACAAACTGAATGACACCGTTAATAATTATTTCAGCTTCTGCAGGATCCGTCTCCCAGCGACAGCGGCGTAGGCCAATGTATCATGTACACAGAAGAGCAACTTGATATGATGATAGACGAGGCCAACAGCAAGGAGGATACGACATCTACAAATCGCAGAAAGAGAACACTGATAGACTTCAAGAAATACACTTACAACAAATGGTCGATGCCGATCCCTTACATGTTCGACGGAACACATGGTAACTAGTATATGTGATTTATACACTGGGCTGGCCATAAAAAAAGTTATTCCCATATGGTTCTCACCAATATCTTGGCCAAAAACATGACTTTCTAAACAAACTTTTCAAACTAAAATTTGGCTCTTGTACGCATATATGAATTAACTTTAAACCCATAAAAATGCAATTGTTTTTTCAAGATATTGGCAAAACCGTCGGGGATTACTTTTTTTGCCCACACTGTGCATACAGGTACTATATTATATATAATGTTATTATCAATGTGCGTACATGCACAATTTTGATAAGCCTATTGATGCTTTCTGCCATATTATAGACCTGTCTACTATGTTGCAATGAATTCGCAGAATTTCCGAAGCAGAATAGCGAAAAATCTGTCTATCAACTAATTTTTGAGTCGAGTTATTTGAATGGCATTGGGCCTATTTTCTTAATTCTGCATAGGTCTATGCCTTCGGAAAATTCTTGCATTAATTTTTTGGCCGCAAATCTTATTCCTGGCGAATTAAATTTAAGAACATTTATTTCAGACAATAATCAGAAAGCGACGATTCGTTCTGCATTCCAGTATTGGGCGGATAACACGTGCATTCGATTCAGGGAACTGCCAACTAATTCCGTCTTTAACAGCAACTATATTCTGATGACAAAAATAGAAAACGATGGGTATGTACATGAAACTATACCAAATAATTGTGTTTATAATTACGATCTATTTGTGTGTATTTATTAAACGCCTCTATCTGATGACCAAACATCAATGGATGGCGCGGAATATCTATGAGAATAGAATTTACGAAGGAACCCATATATAGTATTCGCGTTAGAGAATCCTGAACTTTATTTTCAGGTGTAGGCCTATAGAATGCACCATTATACGTAGGCCTACATTGATGTTCGTCTTCTGGAATTGTATTGTATAGGCGTAACGCTGTGGATATGAATATGTTTCAAATATGACGGCCAGAAGAATTTTTTAAATGTCACGTGTCGATGTTTCATTTTTTACGTCTAATCAATAAGTTCCTCTGCTTGAATCACTTCCTGTCTCACCTCTCTCAACTGTAGCCTAATTCTGCTCAATCATCGTTTTGAGCAATCTGTATTCTGAAAAGGTTGTCTGAAATTTAGTAGATTAACAAATTCAGTTAAGTAGCAAATTCATGTGCAAATAATTAGGCCTATAATAGGCCAATAATCAGGAAATAGCGGTCAAGGCTAGCATAGCCTCTTTTCTTTTCTTGACTCCTGTGGCAGGGCATTTGCTGAGTAGGCCTAATGATTAGCCTATAACCATGACATTTTACGTGCAGTTGTACACAAAATGTGCAGTTGTAAATGAATTTGTGCAGTTGCAAAAGCAATCTTGTGTAGCGAATATCATTACAGAAAGGTAGTTTAACTGCAGCATGTAAGAGCGGAATGGAACGAAGGGCTTTTGCAATGAAAAATACGCCTGAAGGCCAAATTTAAGGTGAATGACAAAAAAGCATATCAGATTTCATCTCCAGAAAAGGTCATCAGATTTTAACGAGGGGGACTTGCAACAGATTGTGAAAAATTTATTACGAACGATTAAAAAAGTCGTCAGAAAGTTTGTCCGCCAAAGGCACACCAGATTCAAATTTCTGGTTGTGCAGTTCAAACATTTATTTAAAATAGGCCTACCCTGATTTATTAGGCTATAGACTAATAACTGTAAAGATCATAACTGTGCTAAATTTTTTCGTGTCATGTGCTTCATGTAGATGCTATTCATACATTGGAAGAATAAATGCTATACCACAGCAGATCAATTTGGATTCAGGCTGTGTAGCGGTATGTAAACTCATATACCTACATCATAAATCTACGCTTAGAGGACTAATCGTTTTTCAAACGCCTAATAGACGAAACAATGCATAAAAGGTTTCCTGTTTAGATCTTCCGAACACTTGGCACGTCGTAGCAAACTTATACACTTTTTCGTGTAAAATAAACATAGTTATTTTTTCAACACTAATGAAGCGAAGATGGTAGGCTACAGTCTTTTTCATAAATGCTTAAGTTTAAACTCACTATGCCTAGTTTCACGCGATCACTGAGATACCACCGCGGAACTAACGTATTGAAATAGATAATAAATAATTATTATTTAATCAATTATTCTAACTAAGCTGTGCTTGCGTTTGATGGCAACGACGACGAAGTCAATGGCAATGATATTCAAATGACAACTGGCATTGTATGTGTTATAGTTTGGTGTTATCATTCATGAGATTGGTCACTCGCTGGGCTTGGTTCATGAACAGTCGAGACTCGGCAGAAACGAGTCCATTAAGGTTCTATGGAACAATATTCAGCCGAATCAATGGTCACAATACGCGGAAGCAACGAATACGGATGCTCTCGGACTTCCATATAATTACGGATCAGTCATGCACTATCCGTCTAAGGTAGGTTAATACTCTGACTTTCAAATTACAGTCTGAAATTTATTAAATTTACTCTGAAGGCCTATAATTATGGTATAGCAATAAATTTGTTACGTGACTGTCTCGTCTCTCTACACTGTTTACAGGATATAAAAAAGTTTTGTCATACGTATAGGCCTACATAAAAAATAAACGTTCATATCGAGAACATCAGATTCTGCTCCACCATGGCGATATTTGCCAAATTAAACTGCGTCATTGTGTCAATGTACGTTAATTAGGCCTATGCAAAGTCATCGAAGTAACGAAACCCATTTGGACAGGGTTAGGGTCTACTAGCCTACTTAGCGTTGTCGATTGTGGAGAGATACTGGCTTAGGCTAATCCTAAATACAGATACAAGAGAACTATAAATAAACGAGTTAGACACTGCCATAGACGATTGTCCTTGCATAAGCAAGTTCGGTGTTTTCTAATCTTCTTGGCAAAGCAATATTTTCGAATTGAAATTCTTTGGCATTATCCCACCTAAAGAAAAGATATTCTGGCATAATGCTTAGGCCTACATACAGCGATCGAAGATCATGCAGTCTCAATCTGCATTCAGGAAAAAATTATTTTGTTATTCATTAAAGCCCCTTGCTTTCAAGACAGAGTCTTTTTTTAAATGTAAGAAAAATAATAATTCAAAGAAGACTTAACCAATTCCAGCAATGACCCTTGTCTTTCTCTGGCGGAAACCTAGAGTTACCGCACAACGCATCTTGAGAAACGCTGACCTAATCATTGCTACCTATCTAGTCATGGCAAAATCTGATGATGATGATGATGATGATGATGATGATTATGATGATGATGATGATGATGATGATGATGATGATAATGGTTCTCTGCCCGAAGGCAGGTTCATTGGCCTTTATGCCCCTGGGGATGAGATGAGTGAGGTGGTTTCCCGTTGCCTTCCCCACAAACAATGATGGGTAAGCAACTTTCCCAAGGTCGCTCCGCAGCAGCCTGCGCCACCGCGTCCCATGCGTGCTAGCCCGAGATATCTAAATCTCTGAGTGTCAACTCCCAGCCCGAGGCTTGAACCGCAGTCCGTTGTATCCAACAGACGAATGCCGCTCTCGCTTACCGGTGTAGCTAACTAGGCCAGTGGCCAATATCTATTGTAGCCTAAATATTGACTGCTTTATTCGTGATTAGGGTGGACTTGGATCGTACTCTGGGCTCGACACGATGCTTGCTTTGCAACCTCTGTATCAGATGAACATGGGACAAACAGTGGATCTGTCTTTTCACGACAAGAAGATCATAAACTTAGGATATTGCACAGGTTCGTCGATGATAAACTGTTTCACAGTCTTCTTTAGGTAAGCTGCCTCTCGGCAGGTCCAGATGCCCAACGACGCCAGTCTTCTCGATGTTGTGCTTTTTCTTTTAGTTTTCCATATCCATCCTCCATCATCCAGTCCAAGAACTTTTCCCTAGGTCTTCCTCTTCCCCTCTTCCCTTCCATTTTGCCTTCCACAATGTCTCTTTGCAAGGAGTTGCCTCTCAGTACATGTCCTATCCAGTTCTTCTGCCTTGTTCTAATTGTATTCATCAAGGATCTTTGTTCTTACACAGTAGCAGTCCCTAAAATAACGAATGGATCAACGATATGTACTATAACATAATTATGTAATAATCAGGTCTTTTTTTAATCAGAAAAAATAATATCCACGAAGCCATTTCTCCATGTAATTTCAGCGGCGATTTAGTATTTTAGTTACAGATGAAAATATTGATAACAAACCACGAAGTGGGATGACGGATGAAAATCTTCAGACCCAAACAAGAAGCGGGATAATTTTTCTGATATTTTTAGTGCAATAAATGCGATGATTGATGCAAATTACAGTTTGCAGGGGGTAATGTTTAGGAGGGGGTAATTTGAAACCTTTACACCGGAACTCATAAACGGCGTCGTTACTCTAAAATGGAATAGTCTACTTGTAAAACATAGGAACTGCCGAAAGCGGAGTGGAACGCCGTTCCGGTGCGTTCCGCCAGACAACAGCACTGCATGGCCATAATCATTGATTTGTTTCTCAGTCTCACGAAAAGCTCGCCACATCTGTACATTGCATGTACATTGCACACAAGGCACATTAGTAATCTTCACTGTAACATCTAAAATGCATGCTTTAATTTGTGTGTTTCCAGGAACCTGCGCAACTCCACTCTCCCAGACTTGCCAACGCGGTGGTTACCAAAACCCGAACAACTGTTCCACTTGCATGTGTCCAAGTGGATTCGCGGGACAATACTGCAGCGAAATAGCACAACCAAAAAATGGTGAGCTGTGTAACATAAGGATATACTATAGAACCCGATATAACGCAGAGGCGCTGACTCATATGTTGCTGTTCTTCAATGACGTCTTCTCATACTTGCAAAGTTGTGTTTTTGCAGCTTTATCTCATAAGACAAAGTTTCACTGCCAAGCACTGAAAAATTTAATTTTTAAACAATGGGATGGAACATTTATTGAAATTTTAAACCATGTCTCTGAGCACTGATTATGTTAGGCACAGAGTATGAAACTCCTGTTTCAAAACATTTGCTAAAGAAAAAAGCTTCGTAAATTCTATTCGCAAATAGGCCTACAAATGAAATTTTTTTTGAACCGCTCTTCTATCATAGCCAGGCTACCATGGGAACCCGGTTATTCGCGAGCGCAGTTCGTGGGACTCATGCTAGAATTGAAGGCTCCAGTCCGGGCTCCAGATAAACCCAAGACGAGGCAAACGAGCTGCTAAGACGGGTTTGGTTGAGGACGTGAAAGATGGGAACGCTGATGACTAGGTGGACTAATGTAGAAATTCTTCAAGAGATTGGACTTTAATTATTTTTGGAGCGGATGGTCTGTGGGTTGATGAGCCTAAATAGCGATTCAGAAAGATCAGTAGGCTATTTGCGAACAGGATTACGATCACTGGCTAGTGGAGTGACTGAATGGTGAAGAGATCGCGAATGTACATGTACTTTGTTTGGTTCGACTGAAGAGATATGCAGATTGCAAATTTCCAGTAGGCCATGACTATAATAATATTATTGTGTATTAAATATTGTGTATTGTGGGCGCTATGGTGTAGTGGTGGAGTCGGTGATTTGGAGGTTCCAGGTTAGAATCTACCTCAAGTCACCGTGTAGTGACCGTGAGCAATTCCACCACTTGCAATTGTGCGTGCGCTTCGACGTGGAACTACAATGCAGTGTCCGCTCTGTTACAGTGGTCGGGAGCGCCTCTGAGTAGCCACCTTGAAGGGGCGATATAGTATATAATAATTAATTTCTGCACTTGTCTTTTAGCAAACTGTGGAGGCACTCTGAACATTGCATCCGGAACCCAACAAGTTATCAAATCGCCAGGCTATGATACTACAGGCTATTCTGAATATCAGGAATGCACTTGGTGGATTAAGGTACAACATACAATTTTGTAATTTTACTTGCATGACAAATGCAAAAATTTTGATATTTCCTAACTGTTGTTATTTTGCAACATGATAGGCCTAATCTAAGTAAACATCTGCAATCAATTATAAGTCTATGTGTGACAAACTATAGTTTCAGCCGATCCTTCTTTGCTGTATATCCTGTCCGTATGTTCATAGACATCATGTCTACCGAGATACCTATGGGTCTCATCTGATTCTTACAATTTCCTATACGGGCCATAAATGAGCATGGGAATAAGGAATAAGGTAATGCTTCTTGAAGGTTCATCATGAATCGACGCTTGTAGGCACCTCCTTGCTCATTTTGTAGCCTATATACTCTTTGTAGCGATAACACCCCAAATGATTTTTTTATTAAATAAAATTACGATTGAACAGTTTGATATGATGAACTTTTGTTTAAAACAGGCGCCAATGAATAGCTCGTTGGAGCTGACATTTGATGGAAGCTTCGGAATTCTCTACAGTACAGGATCAGCTTGCGCATTTCATTGGGCTGAAATAAAGTACAAAAAAGACCTTGGATTAGAGGGTGCCAGGTAAACAGAAACACAATTCTTGGTCAGTTCTTTTCCTCACTTTAATAGGAAGGATGACTCTGATTCTATTTCTGACCAAATACTGTGTGTAATATCTTAGACTTAGAGAGCAGAAATTCTGTACTAGGCCAATGTATATATATATATATATATATATATATATATATATATATATATATATATATATATATATATATATATAATATATATTACACATTAAGGAACATTGTACATGATGCGGCCGACCCTCGGATCGAGGATGACTGAGAACAGAACAGAACACATTAATTCTATGCATATATATAATATATATATATATAATTTTTATATGCCTAGTCTTAATGTGTCTGTCTTCCAGCAAGTCTATTCTATCTGTGTGATCTTACCTTTAAGACTGACATCAGAATATATATAGATCTTCAATATAAGCAGAGAAGTCACGGGTCTCCAAACTGTCATTCAGCTCCATAAGAGAATTAAAAAAATAAAAATAAAATTAAAAATGTACGAGCTGTACGATATTAAAAATTATTATATACGCACTGGCTGGGGTATCGGTGTTGCTCAGGAAATTTCGGTTTTGCGTCCCAGTCCCGCTTCAGAGTCAGAAGTGAAGGGAGTTTCCCACTGTTTAGCTGGAAGGCAAGAGATCAATAGGTGCAAAAATTTGACCACAGCCGGTGTTGACTTACAAATTTAGGAATTTTCATTCCTACTCGCATCCAGGGCAGAGGTGGGGTGTGTGTCTCATACATGCATATGCATTATGCATACACACATGCCAAGGGCGGATACAGAAATTTTGGACGGGGGGGGCCAAAAATCTTGGTGTTGGGTCCGGGAAAAATTTTAGGCCTTGGGTCTGGAAAATTTTTCTTTCCTATCCGCCAAAAAAGTTGACGACCTTTTTTTTTTTTTTTTTTTTTTAGTCATCTGCCAAATTTTTCGGAAAATCATACCATTTCATCCGCCAAAAAAGTTGACGACCTTTTTTTTTTTTTTTTTTTTTTAGTCATCTGCCAAATTTTTCGGAAAATCATACCATTTCATCCGCCAAAAAAGTTGACGACCTTTTTTTTTTTTTTTTTTTTTTTTTTTTAGTCATCTGCCAAATTTTTCGGAAAATCATACCATTTCATCCGCCACTGAAACCAAATGGGGGGGCCACGATACATGGGATTTCTAAATGGGGGGGGGCCATGGCCGGATTGGCCCCCCCCTGGATCCGCCCCTGACACATGCATAGGCTATATACAATAGTACATGGAAGAAACTATTCTACATCATGCCATCTTGATTGATTGAATCCGTATGTTTAACTGCTTCAACTGTAAAGACTAATTGATTGGTTCTGCTCTGTCACAGGTTCTGTGGTTATAGTCGACCGAGTAATATCCTGACAAGTGAATCCAATGAGATGATGGTCATCTTCCGAAGCAACTACAGCTGGAAATCTTACACACGTGGTTTTCAAGCAATCGTTAAATCGAGTAAGAATTATATTACAATTATTACATCATGCAGTGTTCGTATACGAAAGCTCTCGCATCAATATTATGCTTTAGAAAAATCAACAACTGCCATAAAATTAATGTTTAACGAAATTCATGGCTTGGTAGCATTTAGAAAAGTAGGCCTATCAGTAGGCCTAGGCTACTACTTAGTCACGTATTTATTCGAAATCCTTCAACAGATTTATTTTGTGTATTGTAACAGAGTGAAATCCTTCTGTGTATTCTTTAGTTCCGACAGTTATGAACAGTAGCAGCCCGCCATCATCTCCAGCATCTACTAGCCGCACTTCGACTCCAGTATCTACAAAGTCGACTTCCAGTTCAACTCTAACAAGCACCAGCAGAACTTCTGCGTCATCTAGCCGGGTTTCAACTGCTAGCAGTTCCACTACGACAAGGTCTTCTACGTCTACTAGAACTACCCCTAGCACTACGACGACTACGACTACAACTACAACTTTAGGTGAGAGAAACAAATATGAACGTTTTACCCAATCACCTATGCTATGTAGTAGCGTCAGCGACTGTCTGGTTTGTTCAATTGTTCCATGGTGATGCTTTTCAATTAGATTATTGAAATTGTAACTGTTTTTGCGATTGTTTATAATGGCGTTGCAGTAGTGCGCTACTTGTCGGGTGATTTACATTGTCCAATGTAGGCTATTATGTTACGGTAGCTCAAATGATAATAGTTACAATTATGCTAAACAGTTTTAATTTAGTGAGAATATTTTATTTCATTGTCACTTGGCAATTGCAGTAGCACAAAGATAAAAGTAAATGTGTGTTTGAGTATTTAGCTATTATCCCGTAGCCTAATTACTTGAGCCTATTTGCATTGATACAGCACCAATTGCTGGAAATGGGATGTCGTTGTTTCGGTGTTCCTTTGAAAAGACAACATCGTCCGGAGACAGTCTGTGCGGGATGACTCAAGATACAACGGATCAATTCGACTGGACTGTATATAAGGATCCAACGCCTTCCGATCCAACTGGTCCGGACGCTGCGTATGATGGGAGTTTCTACATCTATATTGAAGCCAGCGATCCAAGGAAGCTAAACGATGAAGCTCGGTAAGAATTCCTTAGATCTCCTAATAAATAATGCAGGACTAGAACTAAGCAGAGGCGTAGCGACCGCCCTCCGTACCCTCCAACCGAAGGGGCCCCCGGCAAGAAAGGGACCCCTAAAAGTGTCAAAACATGACTGAAATGACTAAAAAAGGTCATCACCTTTTTCGGACTGCGAATTGATGAAATTTTCCCGAGATTTTTGGCCAGATGACTAAAAAAAGGTCGTCAGAATTTTCTGGGACATTATGCTCGGAGGGGGCCACGTTCATTGTTGCTACGGCCCTGGAACTAAGGATTTACCCGATCCATGCTTGGAAACCATTATAGTCCGCACGACAAACTATAGTTCAGAGCATTATTGTTAGAGGTCTACTCTTATACAGCGCTTTTCGAAGTCTTCAAAAGGACTCAGAGACGCTCTTAATTTTACGAAAAAATTTATTTCGGACTTTCCTGGTTAGAAATATATGGCTGGTTTATACCTCCAGAATGCTAACATTTGTGCATAAGATTAATGAATCATTACAATTAAAAATATGGACCTATCTCTATGTGGGCAAATCTTTATTCCCAATTATTAAAATGAAATTGGTCCGATTCGTCTCTGCTCCATGTAAAACCGTCGTCCCACATAGGGTTAGAAGCTCTAAAGTCTAAACAGATTTTTTGTCGTTCTTTAGGTTATTTTTTCCGAAGCTGAACTTTGTTGGAGACGTGTGTGTAGACTTCTACTATCACATGTATGGTTTCCACATCAACACTCTGAAACTAGTCAGAATAACCGGTTCCCAGTCGACTGTTGTCTGGACAAAAACTGGACAAATTGGAAACTTTTGGTTGCATGCCTCGATCGGAGTTAACTTGTCAACCAACTCACAGGTAATTGCTACTTCACTCCCTGTGATCACATGAACTTAATAGCCTATTCATGTTACTTTTATTGAAGCCAGTGTTCATTGTTTTTGCAAGACACTTGAGGTTTTCATGAATTGATAGCAAGAAAAACTTTTCTGTGTTTGTGTTGTAGATTCATTTCATAGCATCTAGGCCTACATGAAGCCTACCTAAATTAGTTATCTTGAACCCAAGATAAGTTACACAAAATAATTTTGTTCTATTTGACGGAAATAAAATATAAACAAAGGCCTAAAGGGTCAATTGAAGAATTCCATTACACAAAATTGGGTCCTATTATCTTATAAATCTATTTAAAAAATCGCAGAATGCCGGTACTGAAAAGCCGGAAATAATTTATATTTTATGAAAAAATTATATTCCGAGTATTGCTTAAAATGGTTTCCTAAATTGTTTTGCGTGTTCTTTCAGCTTCAGTTCGTTGGCATAAGAGGCGACGAATATTCTGGAGATATTGGTCTCGACAAGATTGAAGTCAAATCAGGACGATGCGTTGCCTGACACTTCGACCAATGAAGAAACAGCTATATTCTAAATGTCAAAGGACAAAGAGTCTCTCATCCAATGTGCTTATTCCGTTTGCTTTAATTATTTATGGTCGTTGTAGCCTGTAGATAATAGACAAGCATTCTAGGAGATTTGTTGCTACACAGGCACTCTGGTCAGTTAGGAATATTCTTAAGCTGAAGTGACGATATGAGAAGTAAAGAATTAGGCCTAATACTCATTTTCAAAAGGCGTTTACATGTTACTTTGCAATGTTACAATAGGCTTGCGTTAGATTATTAATTTAAGTAACGCATCCTGTGGTGGCGGGTCTCAAAACTTTTTGCAAATGTGAACTTAAGACCTTGAGGCTAGTGCACGGTAGTGCAGGCCTATATTCGAATAAGTATAACATGGTTGTGAAACAGAAGGTAGACCACATGGTCGATTGGAACAGAAACGCATTTTAATCGACCATGTGGTCTACCTTCTTTGTGTGGTGGATCTCATTGTTCATGCCAACTCTTTGAGGGGGCGGGGCTGATCTGAAATCCGAGGTTTCGAATCTATGATCCAGCGGAATTTACATGTAGCTACTGATGACATCTACTGATAACGATAACCACATAAGTCTTATTTTTTTATTGAAGCCAGAAGTCGTAGTTTGGACAAGACCATTGATGTTTGCATGGATTCATAGAAACAGGGGCTTCTATCCCATGTATAGGCGGGCGCAACTTGCGCCCAGTGAAAAACAGGGGGAAACAGAAGAAAGCCAAAAATCACGTCGATTGGGAGGAAGGCCAGCCATGGAGGCAGTGTTTAATACAGTCATCTCTAGGAAGAAGTTTCCCCCAGAAATTACTTTCCCCCCATAAACATTTTTCAACATTGTATTAGTTATTAGTTATAATGGTATTACTATCTACATTATTTCATCACATGAACTGTTTTAATACGCCACGACAAAATTTACTATTACCTAATTATAATAATATTATTTATGGCCTACCATTTTAATAAATGATACAATCATATTATAATGATTTGATTTAATGTTAATACTTGTACAAATACTATATTTGTACAACTAAATGCAGTGTTTAATCTAGACATCTATGGGAGGGAGTTCCCCAGGAATGAAAATTTTCCAGAAAAATCGATATGTGTTGTGAACATGTATATAGAATCATTTCCCCCCTCCATAAAAAGTATATAATGCAACATTGCCCCCGCTATATAAATATGACAGGTTTATACAAATGCAGTTATCCCGTCAGTAGAAGAATTTGACTGCAAAGCATCGAAGTAGGCCCACTAAAAATGAGGTCATGCATCAGCATTTTGGGGAAGTAAATGTATGTTTCAAGGAGGAAAAATTGGCGAAAGACTAAAAAATGTTGTCAGAAAATTTCTGTCTGAGCGGTTTCCGTTCGCCCAAAACAGCCATTTACCCATCCCCAAAACCTAAATTCTCCAAAGCAGTGTGACTAGGTAACACACTGATTAAACACTGAACTAAATGGCTTGTCTCCAGTGTTATCTTTCAAATTTCAGACTGTCAAGTTTCAAAATATTTTGTTCCTTGAGCACTTAGAAAAACAACATCATTACTATGTAGACCCACATTGTATTTTATTGTATTGCAGAAATTGCAATGCGAAAATTGCAAAAATTTCTAATGTGGGGAGGGACGCATATCACACCCAAAACCCCTCCCCGTCTTGGCGCTACGTGTTTCGGTGATCGTCTGCTGGATGCTTGTTTGTCTCTCCCCCCAGAAATCTTCATTCCCTATAGTTAGAGGACAAGATTACATATTGCCGGGAGAGTAGGTCGGCCCAATAAGGGGGGGGGGAGAATATGTATTGCGCCCGGCTGCTTAGGGGGGATAGAAGCCCCTGCATAGAAAGAAAACTTTTCTACTATTGTAAATTCATACCTGAAGAGCAAAGGGAAAGCAAAATAATTTTTGGTCTATTTGGTAAAAATAGAAAATAAACATAAAGGGTCAACTGAAGAATTACAATACATAAAGTTAGGTTCTGTACTATCTGTAGGTATAATTTAAAATTAACCAAAAACATGAACACATTAATAGTTATTAGGCCTAAGATGATTATGGCTGGCCTAACAACAAATATACCTACGTCTCCCCCCACCAATCACCCAAGCGGGTCCTTCAAGGAACTGTTTCCCGGTAGACATTCTCAGCTCAGTTCGCCTCTGCAAGCTACGACACCAAGACGACAGATGCTGGAGTGGACAATGACAAGCGGATACGATAAATAAATATGAAGCTTAAGGACCAACATCGAGAGGAATGGGGACGTCGGACACTTGAGATTGCTTAGAGAAGATGGTAGCTAAAGTTGCAGCAAGCAAATAATTTCTTAGTTCAGTTTGAAAATGTTATTCTTCACTCTGGCAACTATAATAATTATGTCAAATACGACTCTAGCATTGGCGTATGAATAACCATGATCACAACCCTTAATCCAGGTTGGACTTACTTTCGTTTGTAGGGCGCGGTGGTGTAATTGGGTATGTTCGCTGCCTTGCAGCCGGAGG
Organism: Lumbricus rubellus; assembly: GCA_945859605.1. Classification (NCBI taxonomy): domain Eukaryota; kingdom Metazoa; phylum Annelida; class Clitellata; order Crassiclitellata; family Lumbricidae; genus Lumbricus; species Lumbricus rubellus. The sequence goes on along the minus strand of OX243813.1, from coordinate 9,236,628 downwards.
GTTGCAGGTTCGAATCCACTTCAAGCCGCCTCATAGGGATCTGTGGCAAGTCTTTCACTCACAATTGCTTATGCGCTTCAGCGAAAAACTCCGATTCAGTGGCTGCGCTGTAGTAGGGAGTGCTTCTCAGTAGAAATCTTGAAGGGCGCTAATAATAGTAAGTGCACATACGTAGGCCTATTACATACATACTTGTTCTTCAGAATGAAAGAACTTACGATGAATCGGCCCTTAAACATGAGACATTCTGCTCCGTAGGCTGTGCCTGCATTTTTGCATTTAATTACATGAATCGTGTACTCAGTACTGGCGTTATTGTCAAAATTCCTGTGAGTATAAGATGCTAGGATATTAATTTACAGTGCGTGTAGCCCGTGGCCTATACCCTCGACTCCATCACTGATTTTTGCATGATGATCACGAATTTCAAAATGTAGCCCTTCACGTACTAAGTTAACCATGCAACGTTTGAATCGTGATTTAATTTTATGCTGAATCATGTTTTATGCTGAATCATGATTTCTGCTGAATCATGTTTTATGCTGAATCATGATTTATGCTGAATCATGTTTTATGCTGAATCATGATTTATGCTGAATCATGATTTCTGCTGAATCATGTTTTATGCTGAATCATGTTTTATGCTGAATCATGTTTTATGCTGAATCATGATTTATGCTGAATCATGTTTTATGCTGAATCATGTTTTATGCTGAATCATGTTTTATGCTGAATCATGATTTCTGCTGAATCATGATTTCTGCTGAGTCGCGTGTGAATGAATTGTTGTTAGTCCTCTGTCAATGCTAATAACAGTGTGCGTATCTTTCCATTATTTTTTTTTATCGTAGGTCTATAACAAGTGCATAATTTTAGGCTACATAGGTTACATACGCCGAAGACTTCTTTCTTGGTTGCCGTTTCGCTTCGTTGAGTTTCATTGTCGTTTATTGGCAGAGGCAGCCAATGGGATGCCTGACCAATCAAGTAAGCCTATTAGTCACTTAGGCCTGCCCGAGCATGCCCTATTCAGCCTATTTCATTTTTATGACATTTGAATGACAAAACCACAAAGAATATATTGGAAATCTGTGCGTAATCTGACGTCTTTTCGTTTTTAGATACAGGCATCTAGAAGTAGAAGGCTGACTTCCGCGTTGTTTCCACTATTGCATGCATATTAAATAACCCTTAAGATGAGGCTCCAGAGACCACAATCTAACCAAGTTATTTTGTTCCTGTCTCAAAGCGAGAATAAATCTGCTGTTTAATTTTCCCTGTTAGTTTCTTACGCTTAATAAGCTATTGGCCAAAAATACTTACATAAGTTACATTTGTTTCAATTTATTTATTTTATACGAGTTGCACCGTAGGCAGTAGGTCTAATTCAAACAATTTCTGCCGTCGACATCTGACAAATGCAGTATGAGACCTTTTTTGTGCGACAGTAGGCCTAATAGCTGATACATAAGCAATGAGCTACTTTAGGCTAATACTGAAAAATCAAACGTGGGAAAGCTTGATGAGAACCTACTTAGGTATCCGCTTGTTTTTATGGAACTTGCTAGGCGTTTACACGATCCTGAACAGCAGGACCTGGTGTTAGGCCGTATTAGAACAGTAAATAATTTTTAAAAAATTCTTAGTAGCCTACGCTATCAATGATTTCAGTTTGGTCTAGCTTTTAGTTTTATTCCTGATAATCATTTTAGTTTCAGTTTGTTTTTAATTCATTGATCATTTTAGCACTCGTTTCGTTTTCGTGAACGATTGCCTAAGCATTTTCGTTCCCGTTTTAGTTTCGTTCACAACATTAACAGAGCAAGTTGAGTGACTTTAATCGGTTTGGGCAGCAAGTGTGGTGCATGAAATACAAAGCCAGAAAGCTAGAGGGATGGGGCTTAAGCAGAGGAATTAGCAATAAAATGAGCTGATGTGAAAATTGTCGTCAGCCTCCCCCCCACTAGCGTCTTTATGGCTTTGTGACGCGGGTGGCAACCTACAGGATGACAGAAATTTAGGATCTATAGGCCCACATCATCCACATGCGCGCCATTCAACTGGGGCGCCGTAAAAAGTTATCGCAAAAATATGTAGGGCTACTTGTATTTTCTATAGTAGACTAAAGCATTTGACGCAGTCGATCATAATTATATTACTTGCTGAACTTGAGAGTAGACTATTGGGGTCCGCGGTCTTTATCTATGCTCGCTTAAGAGCTATCTCGCAAACAAGCAATTACTAGTTGCGTGCATGTTAAGGGCACTCATCGAAATTAAAATTGATCAGATTCGGCGTTCCTCAGAGATCGATTCTAGGACTTCAAGTTCTACCATCTGCTTTGATGGTTATTTTCATTCTTTATCCAAAGTGCATGGCTATGAATAAGATCTGCTGCCTACTTTAGAGGAATCTCCATTCTTAGGCCTATTGACTCATGCAAATTCTTTATAAAATAGGCCTACGCTGTTCCTCGTATTTGGAATATCTAAAAAATGCTAATATAGGCTAGTTCATTTTTGTTTAAACGCAACTAGTTAAGTTTGCTTCGTGTGCACATTAGTTAACTAGCTAAGCTTTTGTTCTGTATATAGCCTACTTTTCTCTTACCTGCATAATTATGTAAACCTAAACTTTCAGTTAGACTATATCTCGGTTACATTCTTAGTATTGTCTAACTCAATGTTTATTCTAGAAAATCTAGACTCTAGAGTAACCTGTGTTGGGCTGTCTTAGACCCTTTTAGTACTCTGCCGTGTAGCCACACATTGTAGGCCTATTTGTAACCTACATGTATTACATCTGTTCAACTCTTGTTCAAATTGGCTTCAATAAAGCGTGTGGCCATGGTTGTAAACGGTTATGGTTAATTTCATTCACGAATTCAATATAGGCCTATCAATAGTTTTCGTTTTATTTTATTTTGCAAAGTTTTCCTCTCTGTTTAGTTTTAGTTCACAAATTTCTTCTAGTTCTTGCATTCTTTTCGTGAACGATTGCCCTATCTTTTCGTTCTCGATTTCGTTTCGTTCATAAAATTTCTCACACTTCTGGACGGAATATTATAAGGGCTGACAATTTCTTTACTAACTTGTAAAAGCTTGAAACAATAGGCTCCGCCACAGTAGGCTATACAGTTCTGAACAGAGGCGGTGCCATGATTTCAGTTTGGGGGGAAGGGAAGCTGAACTCACGGAGAGCATTTTCCATTTTCGTTCGCCAAAATTTCTTACCACCTTTTTTCTTCATTGGGGGGGGGGGCTAATCATGTAAATATTTAATTTTTACATGTTTAAAAAACCGGATGGCCTTTTTGGGGAGCTTAGCCCCCCCCCTAACCTCCTGGCGCCGCCACTGGTCCCGACGTTCAAATTATCATCCTATAGTTTTTCAATTTTCATCTCATGATATGCTTTCATATAAAAATCAACAATGAGTAATTACGAAAGTAGATAGCTTATACAACGTTTACAATTTTCAAATACGTCTGCAGAGGTGCCGTTAGGCGTACGCACTTACGCAAGTGAGTAGAGCGCGGAAAGGCTAAAAAAATGTAAATTAAAGAATTAAAGCGTGAAATATTATAAGCGATGAAACTCTATTGAATCTATTATCTAGTGATACCTCATAATGGCAAGTAGGCATATACGGTATATATACATACATACATGCATACACCGTGAGGCATAAAAAACAAAGCCACTGGAAAAATTGCTATAATTTTAACAATATTCAAACAATGTCAATGAAATTCAGGAAAATTATAGCCAAATAGCAGTCAATGTAAATACATTTACAGTTTTTACTCTAACTGCCCGCCATTTGCTTCTACGCATGCGCGAAGTCGCTTGCGCCATTCACGCACCGCCGAGTCAATAATTCGCTGGTCAAGATCGTTCCAAGCTTGCATTAATCGCTTACGAAGAACTTCAACATTACGGACCTTTGTTTTGTACACCATTTCCTGCATGCATCCTCTTAATTGCGAGGCCCTGCTATGCATGGGCACCATCTAAAATCAGCCGGCAAGATGTACTTTTAACATATTTTTTCTCTATTGGGATTGCTTATCTATAAAAATCATTCCATCTTTAGTATACTTTTTTGAATCTCAGTTAGTTTACCTTACAATTTCTCCAGTTTTATCTCATCCGGTAGTCTGAACTCCATTGGTCCTAATCCGATCAGCGAATGCGAGGAAACCCCGATATCCTGCTTATACGATCCGCTTCCGTCATTTTTTTTATTACGGACGAAGGCGGCGATTTGAATGACATTGTTTCTTTGGGCCTATATTGTATACTATACATGCTCAATAGCTAGTGTTCTTCAGTGCTCGAGAGTCACCTCCCAGCATCATAAAAGCGGGATATTGTTTTGTCTTTAAAAACTACTTGAAATACTATTTGAAAAACTATTCCACAGTGTTAATATTGGCTCACTAAACAGTGGCCAATTGTCTGATTTCTTGTGCAAAATTTGAGTAGGCCTATGTTGACCTAATTGAGAAAGAGTGCTCCAAGACACCCATGAAAACGAAGATTGTGCTTTTCTTCCCTGTGTGTATTCCAAGAGAAATAAACTACATCAAACACAAAGAATGATAAAAAAATTTAATTTGGGAAGAACAATATTTTATTGAAGTTTTAAAGCATGTCTTTATGCAATGAGATAAGAGGAAATTTTGACAAGGATGTCATGACGTTAAAATGACAGCCTAAGGTTCTACCATCGCAGTGTGAAAAAAAAAATCGAAAATGGGGAGGAGCACATCCCGTTCCCAAACCCCTTCCCTGCTCGGCGCTCTGCTTCTCGGCGATCATACTTTGGCCGCGATTTCGTCCCTAAAACCAGAAGTTCAGAACCAAGTGTCCGCCTATGTGAACAGTGGTGATTTCAATAAGTCTCCTATAAAAAGGGGTCAAAAAATTTTTCGCGCGCTCACGCGCGCATATTTTTGCATTTTTTGGGGCACCCCTACTCTTCGGGTCAACTTGGCGCCTATTCACACATACATACAATGTCATACATACATACATATATAGATCTATAATATCTATATAAATAAAAATGAAACTTTCCAATAGTTCGGAACATGATCACGCCGAAAGTGACACACCGATTGTTAGGAAACTTTTACAACACCTTCCATTCCGATAGAACAGTGATAACTTATGCTTTTTTCCCGAAAAAACGCAACCTTTTCCACAAAAAGGGAACTTTGCAATCCGTTCGTCCGCCATTTGCAAGTTGAACACGTCCCTCACGGCTAAACGCTGTCTCTAAACACAGCAGACGAAACATGAATGAACATGAATGATGTCGCGTCCTCTGACGTCATAAGCGATTCGCGGCCTTCCCCAAAGCGGCCTTGACGGCGTGACGGCGGAAAGGAGCGGAGAGAGCGGGACGAAGACGGTGGGGAGGGAGCGGAGGGGGAGGGGAGGTGGAGGTCGAGAGGAAGGGCAGGGGAGGCCTTTCCCCAAAGCGGCCTTCACGGCGTGACGGAGGAAAGGAGCGGAGGGAGCGGGACGAAGACGGTGGGGAGAAGGAGGGGAGGGGGAGGGGGAGGGGGAGGGGGAGGGGGAGGGGGAGGGGGGGGGGGAGGGGGAGGGGGAGGGGGAGGGGGAGGGGGAGGGGGAGGGGGGGGGGGAGGGGGGGGGGGGGGGGGGGGGGGGGGGGAGGGGGAGGGGGGGGGGGGGGGGGGGGGGGGGGGGGGGGGGGAGGGGGAGGGGGTGGGGAGGGGGAGGGGGAGGGGGAGGGGGAGGGGTAGGGGAGGGGGAGGGGGAGGGGGAGGGGGAGGGGGAGGGGGAGGGGGAGGGGGAGGGGGAGGGGGGAGGCGGAGGGGGAGGGGGAGGGGGAGGGGAGGGGAGGGGGAGGGGGGGAGGGGGAGGGGTGCCTCTTTTCAGCCACAGCAACGCGTGGCCGGGTTCAGCTAGTATATATATATAAACTCGTATCGATCGCTGTTCACTTCATATTATTTTGTGCAAGTTGTGCGTACAGAAAAAAAATCCTGGCGGCGCCGCTGTACGTCTGCATCTTTTCGACGGCCTAAACATAGATCCGACATGACGCACGCTGAGGTTCAGTCTTGTAAACGAAAAATCCATTCTAAGAATTATAATTAATTTTGATGACCTATCAATTCCTTATAACCGACCCAACCGAGCGACGACAGGTGACAGCATTCTAAAAACATTGACGCTGCCGACGAGTACATGTAGTTCCTCAAAAGTGGACGCAAGCCCGGCGAATCGTCGAGGTGCAGGAGTAGTTCGAAATAATTGTACACCACCACCACCACCACCACCACCACCACCACCACCACCACCACCACCACCACCACCACCACCACCACCACCACCACCACCACCACCACCACCACCACCACCACCACCACCACCCCCCCCACCACCACCACCACCACCACCACCACCACCACCACCACCACCACCACCACCACCACCACCACCACCACCCCCACACCACCACCACCACCATCAGCACCACCACTAGCGCCACCTCACCCATCACCACTACCACCAGTGTCACCATACCACCACCACCACCACCACCACCACCACCACCACCATGGCACCACCACAAGTTTATACCGTATATGATGATTTGCACAGAGGCTAATGAAAAGTGTGCTGCACACGAGTTCAAAAAGTAAAAGGCAGCCGTGTGATTTTAGATGTGATTCAAACGCCTCCAGAGATGCCTCATTCTCCACATGAAGCCGATTGCGCAAGAACAAAATTCTCATCGTAATCCGAAGACCATTACGTCTGTGCGCACAAAACATGACGCCATGCATACTGTGACCACAACGTAGGCCTAACTATATTTTTGCAGCAAGCACGCTGCCTTTAGTCACCTGTCTCATTTTGATTTATTGTTGGACACGAAGATACCCTGATGCCTGCATGATTTATTTTTTATAAGGTGTGCAATGTGCATGCAAACGCCCTACTGAAATGCCTCATTCATTCCTTTTGTATTTATTTTTCTGTTGAGTCCAGGGAAAAACCTGACCGAAGGCAGCAGCAACGTTGTTGCACCTACTTCCTTTTTTAAATTATGACGCCTTGCTGTAAGCCTTACTGAATTAGGGTTACTCACCTAATGTAGTGTTAGAGGCCTTAAAGATGACTCATGTATGAAGCACACGTTGGCCCGAATGTCCTATAAAAGACTTATGTCGATCAAAGTCAATGCAGACGATAAGAACACTTTAGATATCTTCGATACCAACGTTTGACACTTAAGAAGAAACCAACAGTTTGATAACAGATGCTAACAACAAGAAAGCTTTAGTAAAACAACGTTCAATTATATACAATAATTTATCTTAGCAAGATGTTACTTTTAACTAGCCTAATGTCATTGACAGCGTTTCTGCACATATGTCAGGTAAGAAACCGTAAGAATATTTGACTGAGCAGCATAAAAAACCTCAAGATCCAGAGTATTATAATTATAGGCCTGATACTACAGACATCAGAAGCAAATTATATTCATTATAAAATTATAGTATCATATATTATTTTAGTAAATGATAGCATTATTACATAACTAATATCACGGTATATTGTAACATTCATTCGAAAATTTACATATTAGCCTATAATTATATGCATTTTGTGGTGTATTGATGTGCCTGCCCCTTGACATGATGTGATAAGACTTAAGTGTGACTTAGTTGTCTCATCTCCTGTTGCTTTTTGTTTTATTTTTCATCAAATCGTGGTGTGTATTAATTAAAAGTCTTCATAATTAGCCTACTTTGGAGCCCTTCTTAGCGGGATTTCCTCCCTTCTGGGTCTCCTTTTGTGTCCTAATTCTTTATTATATAGTTTTCTTTGACCTCGCACTACAGGTGTAGGGTTAACTGATCACACTGGTATCACTCTACTTTATAACCACTGGGTCTAGATAATCCTTTCTGATCTATTCCTGTGGGTCATCCCAATACAGGCCCATTGACTATGTAACTTTCTTTAACTAATTAAGTTTTCGCTTTGATTATTGTCTGATCAATTTGTGATACTTGTGATGCTTTGTGTAACCTTTTATTCCTACTTTAGTGTGCTTGATACACACGGACCAATAAAAAAGGTTGATTGATATATTGATACAGTTCATGTCTATTCATCAGTACTAACAATGAATAGGCCTATATTCAATGGACCGTTATTCCTGCAGGCAAGAAGTTTAGCAAATGAATCAACGAGTGCCAACCCGACCGATGACACGCTATGGCAACCGGCGGAAGGAACGAGAGAGGAATGGATGGCCTGTCGCGGAATGCCAAAGGACGTCTGCGAACGGACGAAGATCAAGAAACAAGAACTTCAACAAGCACTTGCTAAGAAATTTGGCCTCGATGTTAGGCCTACAAGCGTAAGTACCTAAGACATTTAGCTCGTGAATTTTATAACGCTATCGTAGTTAACGACCTATAGAAAAAAATAATAAAATCTAGAGACTTAAGCCTGTAATTTTTTCCCGCACAGTGGCGCACACCCATCATCTGATTTGATTTAGGGCCTGTACCGCAACGCAGTAACAATAGTAGTAGGCCTACACCGTGATTCAAAAAAACTAAGCCAAACTGTTTTTCATATATCTCTAATGTCTGATAACATATCACGCTAACATTCTCCAAATATTTAGAGAATTGGACAAAGAATATGATTCCAAAATTTCATGAGATAAAGTTGAACGGATAAAAAGATATGAATATTTAGACTTCATATGCCGAATTTTCAGTTTACAAGCAATTTTCTGAATCACGGTGTATATCAAACTTTACGATAGAAAAATCTTGAATGTCGTCATAACAATAGGCATGCAACTTTGACAATAGCGTATAGACTATAGATGATGTCAGGCAATAATATAATGCCTATAGAATAGCCATGCATGGCGTTGGTGTCTGTTGTTAACCATGAAAGGATGTTTTGTATACTAGACAACAGTTCAATAGAATATAATAACACTGCAATAATGTTGAAGCGATGAATGCCTATGAAGGAATGTAAATACGTTTTCTAAGAATACTGGGCTTCGTGAATGGCAACCATGCTGTCTTCTTTTGGCGTATAGGCTTGCAAGAAAGTCTACTCCTAACTTGCAATAAACACTGACGGCCTTTCAAACCAGGAAAATCGTCAATCCGTCTTTGTATAAGCTCAAGCACTTTTCAATAACCTTGCTATTTAAAGAACACTAACGAACCTTTAAATCAAGGCACAGCGCTAGAACATAGGCTGAAGACGAAATGTCAGTTCTACGCAATCAATCAGGAGTTTATCTCTAGACGAGCTCACCTTTCTGTTGAAGAAATTCTGCAGGAAAAGGTCTGTAGAAGTTAGGAAAGTAAGAAAACGTCCGTTCGTAGATCTATTAGGCCTATATGCCTAGAGATTAGTAAAATCTATATTTAACTATAAATATTTCATTTTATTGTACCATGTCTGTAAACCAAAATGCGGTTAGCAATTGGTGAATTAAAGAAATTAATATTCTTATCTTATCTTAAAATACGCAAACTCAACTACAATGTACACCGTTGATCATTTCAGCGTTTGCAGAATCCGTCTCCCAGCGACAGCGGCGTAGGCCAATGCATCATGTACACAGAAGAGCAACTTGATATGATGATAGACGAGGCCAACAACAAGGAGGATACGACATCTACAAATCGCAGAAAGAGAAATCTGATTGACTTCAAGAAATACACTTACAGCAAATGGTCGATGCCGATCCCTTACATGTTCGACGGAACACATGGTAACTAGTATATATAATTTAGTTATATACTAGTATTATAATATATAGGCCTATACATATTCATACATGATTATATCAATGCGCGAACACGCACAATTTTGATTATTGACAAGGCCGTAGCCAGGATTTGAATTCGGGTGACCTGTGTTTCTTCTGCGGATTATTTCTGACAACCTTTTTTTAGTCATGAGAAACTGCTTTCTTACCACATCATTTCATGTTTTTTCATTATGTGCTATTATTTTTTATATTTTTCATTTCGGGGGGTGTTTTCATGGTTTCATTTCATAGTTTTTACATCATGCGCTAGTAAATGCATTATATTATTTTTACATTTTCCATTTCGGGGGGTGTTCAAACACCCAAAACACCCCCTAGCTATAGTCTTGATTATTATTGATGTCGCAATAAATTTGCCGAATTGTCGAACTAGATCAACAAAATTTCTGAGTCAGGTTCAATGAGTTGCATTAGGCCTAGGCTATTTTCTTCACTCTGCATATGTTTTTTTGCAGCTATTTTAGTTTCCGGCGAATTTTCTCATTTAAGATGTTTTTCAATTAAAGAACATTTATTTCAGACGATAATCAGAAAGCGACGATTCGTTCGGCATTCCAGTATTGGGCGGACAACACATGCATTCGATTCAGAGAACTGCCAGCCAAATCCGTCTTCAACAGCAACTATATTCTGATGACAAAAATAGAAAACGATGGGTATGCACAAACTTATCAAATCACTTTGCATATAATCACGAGTAGGCCTATAATCATTAGTAGATGTTTAAGAGATTGGCATTCTATCCGCTAAGCAACTGTATTTGATTGAATAGCCTATACACTACACAGCCATGTTAAGACGATGAAGATGATAATGATGATGATGATGATGGCGATGATGACGATGCTGATGACGACGATGATGATGATGATGATGATTGGCGTATTGCTATTTCGCAATTGGTTATCTGAACATAGAATTAATAAGTCATAACTGGAGCTGCCATTTAGCCTATACAATGGCTGATTGTAGGCCTAATCGATGAGCATAAAACTCTTCTGGAAGTTATTGCTTGGCACCAATATCATAAAGGTCCATTTCATATTAATTTACTCAGGACCTAATATACACACGCAGTTAGAACAAAATAATTATCTATAGGCTATTGCTGTCACTTCGATTAAAATTAAATAACAAATTCATGTGCAAATAATAGGCTAATAATCAGGAAATAGCGGTCAAGGATAGAATAGACTTTTTTCTTTCCTTTACTCCTGCGGCACAGCATTAATTTTCTGAGTAGCCTAATGATTAGCCTACGACTGTAATGATTAAAACTGGGGCAATTGCCTTTCTTTGTGCAAAAACACTGTAATTTGTGGGCTGCATGTAGATGCTACTCAAGCCTTGGAAAGATAAATCGCATACCACAGCAGATCAATTTGGATTCAAGCTGTGTAGTGGTAAGTAAACTCATAGACCTACATCATTAGCCACGCTTAAGCGTCTTCTTTTCCTTCGGAATATTATAGGCCTAATCGTTTTTCAAAGACTAATAGACGAAACAATGCGTAAAGGTTCCCTGTTTAGTCCCAGCGAACACGTGGCAAACTTAATTAGACACTTCTTAATGTGTAAAATAAACATATAATTATATGTAGGCAAAACTAATAAAGCGAAGGTGATAGGCAGGTTACAGCCTTGTTCGTAAATGCTTAAGTTTAAATAGACTCACTAGGAAAATGCAGCCATTAACATATAGTTTCACGCATCACTGAGATGTCACAGCGGAACTAGCATATTAATTGAAATAGATAATTAATTGATCTGTCTAAGCTACATGTTTGATGGCAACGACGACGACGAAGTCAATGGCAATGATATTCAAATGACAACTGGCATTGTATGTGTTGTAGTTTGGTGTTATCATTCATGAGATTGGTCACTCGCTAGGCTTGGTCCATGAACAGTCGAGGCTCGGCAGAAACGAGTCCATTAGGGTTCTATGGAACAATATTCAGCCGAATGAATGGTCACAATACGCGGAAGCGTCGTATACGGACGCTCTCGGACTTCCATATAATTACGGATCAGTCATGCACTATCCGTCTAAGGTAGGTAACCAGGGCTGTTTTAAAGGAATTTTTAGAACTGCACAAGCCTTTCTCTTCTTTACCATCCTCCATGGTAAATTAATCCAAATCGGAGGAAAATGACCTTTTTCATCTAGTTTTAACTGCACAGAAGTGCTTTTACAGCTGCACAAATTTTAGAACTGCACATTTTGTGTACAACTGCACGTTAAAAAAGCCCTGTAGGTAGCTCTACCTGTCAACTTATAGGGCCTAAACTAGAAACGCTGACCTATTCATTGCTACGCATCTGGTCATGACAATATCTATTGTAGCCTAAATATTGACTGCTTATTCTTGATTAGGGTGGAGTTGGATCATCCCCTGGGCTAGACACGATGCTTGCTTTGCAACCTCTGTATCAGATGAACATGGGACAAGCAGTGGATCTGTCTTTTCACGACAAGAAGATCATCAACTTAGGATATTGCACAGGTTCGTCGCTGATAAACTTTTTCACAGTAGCATTCCTTAAAATAACGAATGGATCAACGAATGTACTATAACATATGTAATAATCAGGTCTTTTTTCTAGAAAAAGGTGCCTTTCTCACGGGATGATCTACCCCTTTTAGAAAGGAGCGGATACAGAAATTTTGGAATGGGGGCAAAAATATTTGGTCTTGTGTCAAAACATTTCCGTTGGTCTTTCGCCGAAAAGTCTGATGACATATATTTTTAGTCTTTTAGACTTTTCAACTTCTTATCTGGGAGATAGTGGAAACGACTGTTAAGGGGAATACTCTATTTCGTAATACCGGAGCTCATAAAAGGCGTTAGTGGGCCTACTCTAAAATGGAATACTTGTAAAACATAGCAACTGCAGAAAACGGTGTGGAACGCTGTTCCGGTGCGTTCCGCCAGAATACAGCATTGGCAGGAATCATTGATTTGTTTCTCAGTCTCACGAAAAGCTCGCCACATCTGTGCATTGCATGTACATTGCACACAAGCATAGGCGTAAGAGACGGGGGTCCAGGGGGAGCAAATGCCCCCCCCCCAAATTTCGGGCAAGTCTGATTTTTCGGGCAAGCAGACCCGGAAAAATGAAAAAAGTTTTAAATTTGTTTAACTTTTTATATTTTTCCGGGTCGTCTTGCCCGAAAAATCAGTCTTGCCCGAACAAAAAAGGTCGTCAGACCTTTCGGGCAATAAATAACGGGAAATTTTAGAAGATTTCGGCCGGTTGACTAAAAAAAGGTCGTCGGAATTTTCGGGCAAGCGTAACGGGAATTTCTCTTAAGATTTCGGCCGGACGAAAAAATATTTTCGGGCAAAAGTCTCATTTTTGCCCCCCCCCCAACGCTGAAATGTCCCCTACGCCTATGCACACAAGGCACATTAGTAATCTTCACTGTCACATATAAAATGCATGATTTAATTTGTGTGTTTCCAGGAACGTGCGCAACTCCACTCTCCCAGACTTGCCAACGCGGTGGTTACCAAAACCCGAACAACTGTTCCACATGTATTTGTCCAAGTGGATTCGCGGGACAATACTGCAGCGAAATAGCACAACCAAAAAATGGTAAGCCGTGTAACATAAGGATATATACATGTACTATAGAACCCGATATAACGCAGAGGCACTGACTCATATGTTGCTGTTCATCAAATGCGATAAATAAATCAGGGGCGGATCCAGGGGCCAATCCGGCCATGGCCCCCATTTAAAACTGCCATGGAACGTGGCCTCCCATTCGGTTTGAAATCAGTACTACGAATAGGAGTGTCATGGTATATTGGCCCCTGCCTCAATAAAATTGCATGAGACTTGGTTCCCCATTGAGGTTTCGGCTGGAGGACAAAAACAGGTCATCAACTTTTTTGCGGATGAAAAGTACTTTTTCTTCAGCCAAAGACCGATGACTAAACAAAAGGTCATCAATAATTATTATTTTTTGGCGACCAACGGCGAATTTTTCCCCTGTCCCAAGATCAAAGATTTTGCCCCATCCCCTAGGAAGAGTTCTGGATCCGCCACTGAAATAAATAGATATATAAATAAATCGTACGCCTTTCTTAAACGAATAATTAATTTCTACACATGTCTTTTAGCAAACTGTGGAGGCATTCTGAACATTGCATCCGGAATCCAACAAGTTATCAAATCGCCAGGCTATGATACTACAGGCTATTCTGAACTTCAGGATTGCACTTGGTGGATTAAGGTATTGCCTACTAATAACATACAATTTTTTAATTTTACTTGCATGGGTAATGTAAAGAATTTTGATATATCCTAAAAGTGTTGTTATTTTGCAACATGATAGGCCTAAGCATAAGTAGCGTTAGGCCCATGTTATGACCATCTACAATCAACTATAAGTCTACTACGATGTGACAAACTATAGTTTCAGTCGATGCTTATTTGCTGTATAATACTGTCCGTATGTTCATAGACAGCAAGTCTACCGAGACACTTATGGGTCTCGTCTGATTCTTGTAATTTCCTATATGGGCCATTAATGAGCATGGAAACAAGGTAATGCTTCTTGAAGGTTCGTCATGAATTGATGCCTGTAGGCACCTCCTTGCTCATTTTGTAGCCTACTCTTTGTAGCGATAACACCCCAAATGATTTTTTTATTAAATAAAATTACGATTGAACAGTTTGATATGATGAACTTTTGTTTAAAACAGGCGCCAATGAATAACTCGTTGGAGCTGACATTTAATGGAAGCTTCAGCATTCTCTACAGTACAGGAGCAGCTTGCGCATTTCATTGGGCTGAAGTAAAGTACAAAAAAGACCTTGGATTAGAGGGTGCCAGGTAAACAGAAATATAATTCTTGGTCAGTTCTTTCCTCACTTTAATAGGAAGCACAACTCTGATTCTATTTCAGGCAACAAATTTAGGGCTTTTCATCGCTACCCGCATCCAGTGCAGAGGTGGAATGTGTGTGTAGAGTTGCAGGGGCGGATCTAGGGAGCCAATTTGGTTTTCAAAAGTGCATAGGACGTGGCCCCCACTTGGTTTCAACAAGCTTTAAATCTATGCATCGGGATAAGGCGATAGAGAAAAAGTAGCAATACAACTAGAGAGGCTATAGTGTAGGCCTATTTTCAAAAGACTACGACCAGACGACTAAAAAGGTCAACAGTTATTTTGGCAGGGAAAATGGTTTATTTTTCACACATTTCGGTCAGATGACTAAAAAAAAGGACGTCAGATTTTTCCCGTCAAAGATCACCAAAAATTGTGCCACCTTCCAAGCAAACATTTCTCTATCCTGCTGATCCTCTGTCTAGCTAGAAGGATGGAATTATTTATTACGTACGAAACTGTGATCGTAACGGGAAGTTTCTATTTTCTGCCGACACCCCACCCCTGGTGATAGGTGGGGGGCACTGGGGCGCGGGTCCTGGTTACCCATAGGCTAGGTGCAGAGTTTCAGATGAATAGCTGCAAATGTATGTCCAAGGTGTGAAGATCTGGTGTTTTTTGTTAATAGAAGTTGGGTTTATCGCCCTTCGACCCCGCCCCCATTATTTTGTAAGTGGGATTGACTAACTTTTCACACATGTATAATTGTATATAACTATATATACAATAATACATGGAAAAACGATGATTCTACATCATATATGTCATCTTGATTTACTGAATCCGTATGTCTAACTGCTTCAACTGTATTATAGACTAATTGATTGGTTCTGCTCTTTCCCAGGTTCTGTGGTAACAGTCGACCCAGTAATATCGTGACTAGCGAATCCAATGAGATGATGATTATCTTCCGAAGCAACTACAGCTGGAAATATTATCAGCGTGGTTTTCAAGCGATCGTTAAATCGAGTAAGAGTTATAATTATATTACACCATGCAGTGCTCGTAGGCTATACGAAAGCTATCGCATCAATATTGAACTTTTTAAAAATCAAAAACTGCTATAAAATGAACGTTTAGTGAAATTCATGGCTTGGTCACTGGTGGCATTTAGAAAAGTAGGCCTATCAGTAGGCTATTACTTAGCCACGTGATGATTCGAAATCTTTCAAAGATTTACTTTGTGTAAACGAGTGAAGATTAATTTTGTGTATTGTAACAGAGTGAAATCCTTCTGTGCATTCTTTAGTTCCGACAGTTATGAACAGTAGCAGTCCGTCATCAACTCCAGCATCTACTAGCCGCACTTCAACTCCTGCATCTACACGGTCGACTTCCAGTTCAACTCTAACAAGCACCAGCCGAACTTCTGCGTCATCTAGCCGGGTGTCAACTGCTAGCAGTTCCACTACGACAAAGTCTTCTACTTCTACTAAAACTACCCCTAGCACTACGACGACTACAACTACAACTTTAGGTAAGAGAAACAAATATGAACGTTTTACCCAATCACCTATGCTATGTAGTAGCGTCAGCGACTGTCTGGTTTGTGCAGTTGTCCCATGGTGATGCTTTGCCCAATAGACTCTTAGACTATTGTAATTGTAATTATACATGTAACTGTTTTTGCGATTGTTTATAATGGCATTGCAGTAGTGCGCTACTTGTCGGGTGATTTACATTGTCCAATGCTAGCTCAAATGCTAGGCTTATAATATAGTTACAATCATGCTGAACAGTTTTAATTAGTGATAATATTTTTTATTTCTTTGGCAATTACAGTAACACACATATAAAAGTAAATTTGTGTTTGAGTATTTAGCTATTATCTCGAAGCCTAATTATTTTAACTTATTTGTATTCATACAGCACCAATTGCTGGAAATGGCGGGTCGTTGTTTCGGTGTTCCTTTGAAAAGACAACATCATCCGGAGATAGTCTGTGCGGGATGACTCAAGACACAACGGATCAATTCGACTGGACCGTATATAAGGATCCAACACCTTCCGATCCAACTGGTCCGGACTCTGCTTATGATGGAAGTTTCTACATCTATATTGAAGCCAGCGATCCAAGGAAGCTCAACGATGAAGCTCGGTAAGAATTCCTCAGATCTCCTAATAAATAATGCAAGACTAGAACTAAGGATTTACCCGATCCATGATTGGAAATCATTTTAGTCTTCTCTACAAACTAGTTCATTCGGAGCATTATTATTGTTATAGGTCTACTCTTATGCAGCGCTTTCTGGACTCTCTTCAAAAGTACTCAGAGACGCTCTTGACGTTTTGAAAAATGTATCCTTCAATCCACGTAAACAATTTTTAATTGTTTATGACCAGTACATAGGACTTTCCTGGTTAGAAATATATGGCTGGTTTATAGGCCTACCTCGAGAATGATAACATTTGTACATAAAATTAATGAATCCTTACAATTAAGGATATGGGCCTATTTTTATGTAGGCCTATCTCTATTTCCATTAATATTTTTAAAATTAAATTATTCCGATTCGGCTCTTCTCCATGTCAAACCGTCGTCCCACATAGGGTTTAATTATCGCTCTTAGTAGCTCTAAAGTCTAAGCAGATCTTTTTTGTCGTTCTTTGGGTTATTTGTTCCGAAGCTGAACTTTGGTGGAGACGTGTGTGTAGACTTCTACTATCACATGTATGGTTTCCACATCAACACTCTGAAACTAGTCAGAATAACCGGTTCCCAGTCTACAGTTGTCTGGTCAAAAACTGGACAAATTGGAAACTTCTGGAATCATGCCGCAGTCGGAGTTAACTTGTCAACCAACTCACAGGTAATTGCTACTTCACTCTCTGTGATCATAGGAATTTAATAGCATATTCATGTAATTTTATTTATTAAAGCCAGTGTTCATTGTTTGGGTAAGCCACTTGAGGTTTTCATGAATTGATAGAAAGAAAAACTTTTCTGTGTTTTTGTTGTAGATTCATTTCATAGCATACATGTATACCTAAATTAATTATCTTGGACCCAAGATAAGTTACATAAAATAATTTTGTTCTATTTGGCAGAAATAAAATATAAACAAAGGCCTAAAGGGTCAATTTAAAAATTCCAATACACAAAACTTGGTCCTATTATCCTATAATCTATAAAAAAAATCGAAGTACTGAAAAGCCGGTACTGAAAAGCCGGAAATAATTGGTATTTTATGAAAAATTCTATTCCGAGTATTGCTTCAAATGGTTTCCTAAAATTAATTGTTTTGCGTGTTCTTTCAGCTTCAGTTCGTTGGCATAAGAGGCGACGAATACTCTGGAGATATTGGTCTCGACAAGATTGAAGTCAAATCAGGAAGATGCGTTGCCTGACACTTCGACGAATGAAGAAAGAGTTAAATGTCAAAGGATAAAGAGTCTCTCATCCAATGTGTTTATTCCGTTTGCTTTAATTATTAATTTATGGTCGTTGTAGCCTATAATAGACAAGCGTTTTAAGAGATATTTTGGTACACAGGCATTCTGGTCAGTTAGGAATATTCTTAAGCTGAAATAACGATATGAGAAGTAAAGATTTGGGCCCTAATTTAAGAGGCGTTTACATGTTACTTTGCAATGTAGGCCAATGGTTGCGTTAGATTATAATTATTAATTTAAGTAACGCATCCTGAGGTGGCGGGTCTCCAAACTTTTTGCAAATGTGAACTTAAGACCTTGAGGATAGTGCACTGTAGTGCAGGCCTATATTCGAATAAGTAGAACATGTTTGTGAAACAGAAGGTATAGACCACATGGTCGACATAGCAGAATCACATTTTAAGTGACGGGTTCATTCGTTGCGTAGTGGATCTCCTTGTTCATGCCGTCTATTTGAGGGGGCGGGGGCTGATCTGAAATCCGAGGTTGCGGATCTATGATCCAGCGGAATCCAGCGGAATTTAACTACTGATGACATCTACTGATAACGATAGATAAGCCTCCAGAATGTTAGTGTTTTGCTCAAATTGAAAGGTGTAATTGCATAATTATACTATAGCTGCCTTTTGAACAGATAAAATTATTCAATATAATGACATCTGTGCATTTGTTTAATTTTTCGATTTAAAACATTATCGATTTATCAGATATTTTTATTTAGGCTGCATCCGCGCTTAGAAACTCAAGTGTGTGGTATAGCCTATCAAGTGCAAATCATTCGTTACTTTAGCTGCAATATAAGAACTCTTAAAGAAGAAATTAATTTGTGTGATCAGTTTTAACTGCTGTGCTGAATAGGCCTAGTTTTAACACCAACGGTATCCTGATTTCGATTAATTTATTTAGCGAGTGAACAGAATATTTATACTTACTCACTTACTTGCATCGCTGGACCTATCGTGCTTGTAGCCTATGTTTTGTCGAATAAACTTATTTTTCGGCTACTTAATTGTTTGCATATTTTATTCGACTTGTATGTGAATAATCGAATTACATGACAATAAATTGAGCTTCAACTTGACTTTGTGAGTTGTTTGGATTACATGTTAGTGGAATCACTGAATACAATGCGGACAATTAAGCCTATGTAATGGCCACTGTGTTCGAAATTACTGCAACAATTTTGTCTTCAAGTTCTCTTTCAGTTATATACTCATTCCAATGTAGGCCTTCTAGGTCTCTTCGTCAAAAACATGTTCTATCTTAATAATGCTGCCCATGCAAGCAATTAGATGTGTTGCATGGGATAAATTATTTCGAATTCAGGCCTATATAATAGGCTACCTTGAAGGTCAGATAGACAACATTTTCGCGCTCAGTTTTTAGACCAGAAGTTCTGTTACATTCTGACTTTGGCCTACTCAGACTAGCCTACCTCAGGCAAAACACCCAAAACTGAATTCTTTCGTTCAGCTTTTTTAACTCATGTCTCAATTTGTTTAATGACTTACAGTACTGGCTTCCTTAACAGCTTCGTAACCAAATGAATATTGTCAAGATTTTCAACCATCGGGCTGTTATGTCCCTGCATGCAAATCATCACAGATTAACAGCGCTATTCAATATTAATGACTTTATACTTGGTTACCGTCAGGCTTATAAAACCGTTCGCCTTTCGCCTACAATGACAGCATGCGTGCATAAGATAATGTCTGATATCAGGCGATATATGTTCACTGACGATATAGGTTATTGCTTACAGTTTAGTGCTATTGAACCACTCCTAGTTCTCTGTATTTCGCCCATCTACATTGGCATCTGTGCGACCTGGTGGCGGACCGGTAACGCGTCGGCTCACGAAGCGTGAGGTTGCGGGTTCGACTCCGGGTAACGACCTTGGGCAAGTTGTTTACGCACACGTGCCTCTGTCACCAAGCAGTATAATTTGGTACCGGCGTAAGCTGGGAAGTAAACGGCAAGTCCTGCGATACACTGGCCCCGTGTCCAGGACCTCTGGATTCATCCATTGCCGGCTCAAGGGCCTAGAAAAGGAGATGAGCGCCTCACCAACGGGCCTTCGGCCCTGGGATGTCTTTACTTTTTTTTACATTGGCACCTAGACTGAAGGAAATAGTAGGCTAACTGTGTTAAGCGACATGATCGTTTCTATACATTTGCAGTTCACGCAAAATTGATGGTATCAAAAACACTGAACAGTTTCTCTTACCCCTATGCTGCAGAAAGGTAAAATCGATTTTTTAAAAACGAGTTTACAATATCAACTGTCACTCATTCTGAAATTTATGTGTGAGATTGACTGCATAAAATTTTAATTTCGTGGCCTTCATTTTTTGTCTTGCAACACGATGGAAACGAGAACCATTAAACAAAAAATATGTAGTTTCTAAGAGCATGACGAATTTTTCCTAACTCGGGAGTTTAAAAGGAAAATAATAACAACAATAAGACGGTAACAATATTATGTAGTAGTGTAACAATATGTAGTAGCGCTGTAGCGCAGCCGAGGCCGAAGGAAAAGGCGCCTTAGGTCCACATGAGTTCAAAAAGTTAATGGCAGTCATGTGATTGCTTAAAAAAGTCGTGGGCTGCGAATATAAAGGCCACCAGAGAAGGCGCGTTCTTCACAAGTCAGAAAGACTGTTCTATTCAGTGGGTTCTTAAACAGAGAAGGAACAGTTACTAAACTTTGTTGGGCGCGGTGGTGTAGTGGTGGGCATCATCATCAAAAACAATAAAACCAGGAAAACTCAAGTGACCAAGATTCAAGTTAGGTGATGGGTCATCTTTAGTAGATAGGCGAATGGCTTCAGTTTTAGTTGTAAAAATGGTCAGCCTTACGTTGCGTGGCGTCAAACGCCCAGTCTAACGGTGGCGTCAAACGCCCAGTCTAACGTTGGCGTCAAACGCCCAGTCTAACGGTGGCGTCAAACGCCCAGTTTAACGGTGGCGTCAAACGCCCAGTCTAACGGTGGCGTCAAACGCCCAGTCTAACGGTGGCGTCAAACGCCCTGTCAAACGGTGGCGTCAAAGGCCCAGTCTAACGGGGACCTCAAAGGCCCAGTTAATAAACTAGCCTACTAATATCACTACAGAATGCACGCTCCGTTTAGTCATCAACCTTGATTTATTGTTTGTTGCGCAGATATCTGCATAATTTATTGATGTGCTGAATTACCTCCTTGAGATTTTATTCTCTATTGAGCTCTCAGACCATCCTAACCGAAACCAGCAATAAAGCTTTTGAGCATACTTCCTTTTTTGAAAATTGTGGGGGGTCATACAATAGCCTAACGCTCACTCATCTAAGGTTGTGTTTAAAGCCTTAAAAGTAACTCGTCATAACACATAGCCTACGTTTGCCTAAATCTATTATAAAAGGCTTAATCTCGATTGAGGTTACTGCAAACGATAAGAGCAAGCTACCTTCGGAGGCCAGCGTTTTGCACAACCGAAGAAATTAACAGTTAGATTACAGAATCTGATATTAAAAGAAAGGAAACAAACAACAACGTTCACTCATATGCAATATCTTAGCAAGATGTTTCTCTTAACTAATCGATATGTTCTCCAAATATTGTCTGTGGCAACACTTCTGCACATATGTCAGGTAAGAATATTTGACTGAGCGACACGACAAAACACTTAGCTGGAAACGAAGACGATAGGACTCAAGAGCCATGATGGGTAGACTAGCAATGTCTAGCATGTGATATGATGGCCCTGACACTTTATGCAAGTGTGTATCCAGACACTAAATTTGTAGTGTAGTGCATATCAAATCACTTCGCAAAACGCTGCTTTCATGGCGGTTTCCAAAGTTCTGCATGTAATAAGAGATGATGCTCATATTGGTAGAGGTTAATGACGCCTCGGTAGCACGTAAACAGTATACGGCCGTCACAGATATAGGCAGAATAGAGCGGTTTGACCTACGGCGATCGACAGCCTAACGTTTCCGCGTAAGTGAGTCAGTCAGTCAGAGGTCAAAAGTCTATGAAAAGGTATATTTTCCTAAATATTAATAAGCTTACATAAGCTAAAGAATACAACAATTCGATTGACCTTAAACACCTGCCCACTCTTTATCAATTCAAACGCAAATAACTGGAAGCCTACCGTTTTACAGCACTGATTGTTCCACCTATGGAGAGGCACTGGATTAATATAATTACATATATATATAATATCTATCTATATCTGCCTATGGACAATGCCGGTGTCGCATGACAGGGTCGCCCATTAAAAGTCAGCCCTATAGATGCTCTATTTCGACACAGATCCTCTCCGGGAAGCGAATTCGTAGATCCTACCCTGTTAGGGGAATACAATGTGGAACAGGCGAAGACCATAGGGGTAGGAGGTTGTCGAGTCCAATTTCTGACCATCCCTTTGTAAATTGTCAACAACACGTGCGTGTCGGCAAACTCCCACGATTTTAGACGAATTGCAATGTAAAACGTTTAAAATTTCTTTAAAATGACCCTACGTATGGACAAACATTTTGCACAGGTAATTATGTCTAACTTTAGCGCTCTTTATCGTTAAATTTAAACATGGCTATAACACAGAAGACCTAGGTGGCGTTCGCGTATAGGGTAAGGTTTCGCGTCGTGAGGGTCGGTTAGGGTTAATGTTAGGGTTAGTATCGTCATTAAATTCTTAAGATTTTTGCGTCGTGATGGTCGGTTAGGGTTAGTGTTAAGGTTAATGTGGTCATTAGATTCTTAAGATTGTTGCGTCGTGAGGGTCGGTTAGGGTTAGTGTCGACGTGTCGTCATTAGATTCTTATGATTTTTGCGTTGGTTCTATAGCAGTTGTTGGTCAAGCTAATAGCCTACAGCTTGACCAATAACTGCTAACATCAACTACCTCCTCTCCCTATGGTCTTCCCCTGTTCCACATTGTATTCCCCTAGGCCCTAACCGGGTAGGATCTACGAATTCGACTCCGGGAATCTGTTTTAGAATAAATTCGCATCCGGAGACTATATTCTGAATAAAATCTCAAGGAAATTTTTTTCCACTCCCCGCTAAAACACATTGTCCCCCGGACACACTGTATTTCAACGAGCGATAAGCCTAGGCTGCAATTGCGTCATCCATCTGCACTAAAAATCCTTCTTTTTGTAGTCCTATGTCCTTAGGCTATGTAAAATTTTGCAAAAAGTTCTCATGCGAATTTGCAGGTCAACACAATGTTTTCAGCTCACAATTCACTTAAATCCTTTGATTATGGGCACTTCAAAATTTGATGTGATAATTAATACTACAAAAATAAAAACGCTCCTTCACCGTTAGGCCTATAGGCCTATTGCGTCGCAATTTGCGTGGGAGGAAAGGAGAATGAAGAGGAAAAAAGGGGAGTGGAGCGGGGGAGGGGAGGGCAGACTTTAATGGGGACCGTGTATAACTTGCGACATACTCCATGGGCCTAACAATTTTTATTATTATTATTTAGCAGTGAAAGCTCACACCTCAGAAAAGACCTGTGCATACATGTAGTTGGGTAAAAGCTCTAGTTAGGCCTATTTACAACCATTCGGTCTAGCCCTATAGAGATCGAGTCCTTGGGCCTACAGGCCAATTAGAAAACTGTCTACAGCTCTGGTGCTTTTAAAGTGGACTAATGCACAGTACATTGCACACGATAATTTATTAATATACAACTTCTGCTCAGTGGCGTCTACCCCCCCCCCCCACCCACCACCTTGAGTGGAGAGCAAATCCCCCACCCATTTTTGTCGACTTATAGTCTTATACGATTTTATAAGAAGCTGTCCATAATAAAATTATATTTACGTACACAAGAAGTGGTCGCGGTATTTATAGAGGTGATTTACGTACGGGGAGGGGGAGGAGGTACAATACCCAAAAACATGTGAAATTCGAAAAATTTTGCATTCGTCTCCCACTTTCCCTTAACTAATGGAAACACAAATAAAAAAGGCACACGATTAAGACTTGTGAAGTTATATAATCGTCGGGTATAACGAAATTAACCTACCAATCGTATTCAGTATTTATATCGACATTCTCATCGTCAGGACTCAGGAGTAATATTGATTTAATTTTATTAAACTTCGACCATTATACATGACATTGTTGTACATGCAGGCAAGAAGTATAACAAATGAATCCTCGAGTGCCAACCCGACGTATGGTTCGCTATGGCAGCCGAAGGAAGGAACGAGAGAGGAATGGTTGGCATGTCGCGGAATGCCAAAGGACGTCTGCGAAAGGATAAAGGTCAAGAAGGAAGAGCTCCAGAAAGCACTCGCTAAGAAATTTGGCATAGAAGATATTAAGCCTTCTGCAAGCGTAAGTACCAGGAACATTGAACTCGTGAATGCCATAATTTACGACCTATATAGAACATAACATAATATAAGTTAAAGAGGCTGCCGCAGTGCAACCTCTAAGTTTGCGCGCACATCATCCTTCCTTACTAAACTTAAAACTGTTCTTTTTGGACGGGGGGCTGGAGTCGGGAGCGCCTCTGAGTAGCTTTTTTCTTGAAGGGTGCTATTTAAATTTCCGAATTAATGAATGATTTGATTTCATTTACATTGCAACATGGTCACAATATAGCAAATTTCAAACTTCATAAGAAAATGAACTTTTAAGTCGTCCTAAGAATTCTGCTGTGCAGTTTCTTTGAAAATAATTATAGGCTACTTTAGAATGGTGTCAACTCACTGTCAAGTAATATATGTCTATTATAGACAATATGTGAGGCGCGATAGTGTAGTGTAGAGTTCGGAGCCTTGAAGACGGAGGATTCCACCGTTCCAGATTCGAATCCACCTCAAGCCGCCGTGTAGCCTACGGTGTAGGGACCTTGCGCAAGTCCTTCACTCGCAATTGCTCGGCGCTTCGGTGTGAAATTCCGATGCAGTGTCCGCGCTGTAGTCGGGAGCTCCTCTGAGTAGCGAGCTTGATGAGGAGCTATAGAAATGGATAAATAAATAACTAACAAGTACGCTTAGAGTCATAGATGTAAAAAACGATGGAAACGGAATAAAAAACGGAAAAAAACGTCGTTTTATTCAAAAAAATAAAAAACGACAAAAAAACGATAAAAAACGGTAACGGAAAATAATTTGACTTTGCTACATCTAAAATCGCATTTTAACTTTGAAAACCTTGATTAGAAACCTACTACACGCAGGCTATCTCTTAAATGATGATGTTAAACGATGAAATAATGACTTTAGTTAGCTGAATCCTTGAGAGTTGGCGGAAAACATAAGGAATAGGCTACCAGAAAAAATTAAAATAAGGAAAATAATAACAGAAAGTAAATGAATAAATACAGTAAAATAAAAAAATAAAAAACGATAAAAAACGATGGGAAAAATAAAAACGAAAAAAACGACGTTTTTTGGGAGAGAATAAAAAACGAAAAACTATAACTATGCTTAGAGTGGTTCTGGTTTGCAGTTCTTTGCAGTGAATGTCTGTTTCGTGCATTAGACACCAGTTCGATAGAATAATATTTGATAACACAGCAATAATTCTTGAGACGATTAATGTCTGATGTCTATGAAGGAAGCAGATAAAGTTATGTTTTCTACGCAGAATGAACATCGTGAGAGAGAAGCTGCTTTCTGCTTGCTTGTTGGCCTAACAATAGGCATATAGGCGCGCAATAAAAGTATGTTGCTGACCTGCAATTAGCACTGAGGTCTTGCAAATATCGTGTAGGCCTATGTTTATTAACGCGTGACTGAAACATTACTTGCTATTGCGCTACACTTATGATAGGCAGAATGGCATGCATGCAGCCATGGCCATAGCCTAATGCAGAAACCGAAGGTCTGCGTCGATGCATGAAGGACTATAATAATTAAGATTGATAGGTGATCAAAATTAGTAGCCACAGAAATCAGTGCGACGAGGACTTCTCGTTTTTGTACCATGTAAGACCGAAATGAAAAAGATCTGCTGCACAATATGGCTGCGTGTTGGACAGCGAGTCATGTAGGCTACTAACTTTGATCACCAATAAAACAGAATAATGTCTCCGAATTCTGCATTCGAATAGGCTATCAGACAGCCAGAACAGAAGTAAGATACGAGCCTAATCGAAAAATCAATTAGACCTACGTACAGAACAGGTATCAGTTCTACACAATCATTCGCGATATTTTTCTCTCACGAGATCACTTTTCTGTAAAAGAAGATCAGTAGGTGAAGGTACATTATGTAGGCCTATAGAACGTCTGTTGCCTGCGTAGAGCTGTAGGCCTACTCAAATTTGCATAATATCGATATTTATTAATTTCAATCTCAGCAGGATTCGTCTACCACAGACAGCGGTGCAGGCCAATGCATCATGTTCACGGAAGAACAACTTGATATGATGATAAACAAGGCCAACAACGAGAAGAATAAGGCATCTGCACATCGCAAGAAGAGAACACTGATTGACTTCACGAACTACCCATTAAGCAAGTGGTCGATGCCAATCCCTTACATGTTCGACGGAACACATAGTAAGTTATCGTATCGGATCGGATCTAAAAATTTATAGTGCGCCTCTCGCAGCATAGGCCTACGGTAATTCGCAGAGGCGTTTTCAGCACAGGAAAGAAGCGTAGGCCTATATACTAAGGCTAATTAATTGATTAATTAGTTCGTGAGATCTTTGTAGGCCTATTTGGATCATTTCATAGCTCCTTGCTATCGGATCTCCGAAAGTCTTTGACATTATATTTACTTTTCATAGCAAGTCACATTTCTAAAGAACTCTTGTGCAAATGTTTCTCTTCAATTAAAGAAACGTTTATTTCAGATGATACGCAGAAAGCGAGGATTCGTGGTGCATTCCAGTATTGGGCGGACAACACATGCATTCGATTCGAGGAACTCCAAGTTAATGCTAGCTTTAACAGCAGCTACATTCTCATTCACAAAAATGAAAGTGATGGGTATGCAAGTTGAAGTTTTAAACATGAACCTAGTATATATTACTCTTTGCTATTATGCTTTTATTGGACGACGACGACATCTAATAACCAAATACAAATCATTAGCGCAGAGCAGTTGTGAGCATAGGATTTGCTGCTTTTAAAAACGTGCCAGAGGTGCTCAATAAGTAGGGCTATTTCTTTCATTTGAGATGCATAGTCTAATTTGTCCAATAGTGACACATCGTTGTTAAACCTCAATGAAACCATTATTATTCATTGTCAGGGATGGGGAATAATGTAATTAAGCAATTTAAATGACGTAATTGTAATTTCTATTGCTGTTGTGATTGTTAATTTGTAATTTGCTGCTCTACATAAAAGTAATTTTTAATTTGTAAGTTCAACTACATTCTGTAAGCATGGGTGACCGCAAACAGGGGCAAGTGGAGGCACTTTCTCCCTGCAAAATTGACACCAATTTGTTTAAACTACTACTTTTTGTACAAATTTCTTTACGTTAGAGAATTAATTATACAAAACGATGAACAAAGCGAAACTCGAAAGCATAGGTTTAGAAACCTCTATGAAATAAACATGCTTCCCATCTTCTGCCTTGCTTTTTTCAAGTTTGTGCTAAAACTGTGGCCATGGCCAAATGAATTCACACCATATGATCCTCGGATCTTCCACCTTCCAATCCTAAATGACACCCACCTTAACAGCTACTCTACCTCCTCCGCAAACCGTTTGAAACCGGACTCGGACCTCCTTCCGACTACCATTTGCACAGCCATTTGACTCCATTAATAAGCTAGTGCCCGCGAGGCTGCGATTGACTTTCGAGTAGTGCTTTAGAAATTTAGAAATCACTATTAAAATATAAAAGAAACTAGTCGGCGCATGAATGAATAGCTGAACTAAAAATAGGTGTCAGTTTCCAGGGGGTAAGTGGACGTTGAGGAAACTACTTTTAACTACTAGGCCTACTTTTTGTTTTTTTTAACAAATTTCTGCGCTCTAAAGAAAATATTCATATTAAAAATTATAGAAACCCAAAACTCAGAACTATACACTAAAAGATCTATTAAAAATACCCATGCATGTTCCTAATTTATTGGATTGCATTTTTCAGATTCTTACTTCAAACTTTTGTTATGCCCCCTCATGGAGAAATTTCTGCTGGCGCCCATGTCTGTAAGATCAAATCACTTTGAATGTACGGTACATGTAACTATGTAAAAATTCCTTGGTGAATCAAGTGGTCCTTGCAACAGTGACTCATCCATATTTCAAGTTACGCTGGCTACTTGTGCTGTTTGCAGAACAAAGTAAAAGAATATAATTATGGGTGGGAATCAAGATCTTGGGTGGGAATGAAGGACGAATATGGAGCTGAATGGGGTATTGGGTGGAACGGGCCGGGAGTGAATAGGAAAGTAGTGACGGAGAAGGGAGGGTGCAATATTGGAGTGGGATGAGAGGGGAAGGGAGGGCTGGGGTCTGGGTTGAGGTGGGTGGGGTGAGATATCGAAATCTAGCCGGCCACGTCGGGCACCCGTATAGGCGGATTTGTGTTGAGGGGTGGCTGGGTGCGTGACATGGGTGGTGTTGAGTGGTGTCGGAGGTGAGTTGGGGCGGTGAGGATGGGGTGGGGAATAGAGTGGAACAGTGTCGGTGAGGAAAAACCGACATTTACCGGGAAACTATCGGCGGGGCTGATGGGGCGAAAAAATTGAATTTCCCAGGCAACGTCGGGTGCCCTAGCTAGTAATAATTAGGCTATATAAACGTATGTAGCAGAAATTGTCATTAAGCGATGATCAGCATCCGATAACTTATGGCGACTCTCGTTTAAGACTAATAATCATTTTGTGTGTGGTATATGTTACTATGTAGATGCTGGTCACGCCTTGGAAGGATAGATGAAATACCACAGCTAATCAGTTTGGCATCAGACTGTTTAGAAGCGGTTAGTTAACTCTTACCTTTTTATTCGCGTTAATAAAAATAATAAATTATTTATTATTAGCCTAATGGCTTTCAAGCGATTCTCAGACGAGAGACAACAAAGCCTTGCTTTCAGCATCTCCAGAAACATATGTTCTTATATTTTTTATGTGAACTGCAAACCGATGTTTTTGGAATTTAATGCAGAAAAGTGGCATCAAAATGTTTTCACATTGTTTAAATCTTCATTAGGATTCAAAAACGCACTAACCTATTGAGTCAGATAATAATAATAATAATAATAATGGCTTGACTTTCCTCTCTGCTTTGGGACAAAGCATAAGCACCGCAACGGGGGACGTCCGCGAAACGTCGTATTTGTTCCAACGCCTTTCGCTAACGATTCAGCGCTTCAACTATGTCGCTTTTAAGGGTACTTTCTCCAACTGGGACCTTGACGATTAGGGTCCATTCCAGACAATTTGTTTTCATCGAGAGAGTTGAAGTCCCCGAGGAATCATGTTTACCTCGGGGCAAAAAAAAAAATAAATAAATAAATAATAATAATAATAGGATCCTGATCTTCTAAACACACAAAAACAGCTCCAAGCATAATTTTTTGAAATCCCGAGGGATCCTAGGTACCTCGGGTAAAAAATAATTTAAAAAAATGATAATAATAATTATGTTGAAGTTAGTTGCATATTATAGTAATGACAACGACGAGAACAACGACGATGATGTTGATGACTACGGAGTAGTATCATGGACCTCACATTGTGCATTGTAGTTTGCTACTGTTCTTCATGAGATTGGTCACTCACTTGGTCTGGTCCATGAGCAGTCGAGGCTCGGCAGAGACGATTCTGTTAGGATTCTATGGTCTAATATTCAGCGGAATCAATGGCCACAATACGAGGAAGCGCCGTTTACGGACGCTCTCGGACTTCCGTATAATTACGGATCAGTCATGCACTATCCGTCCAAAGTAGGTAGCAACACCTGTCAATTTATAGACTATAAGCTTAATACAATTTACTCTGTATTATTATGGTAGCAATAAATATGTAGGCCTACGGCCCTACGCAACTGTCTCGTTGGCCTATTACTACAGGATTTAACATCAGTGTTGTCATAATTATGTAATAGCGGTTCTACAACTAGAATATTCATATAGGCATACCCTACCCTGGCGATTCTCTCCAAGTGAAAATGTATAAATGTTTGTTATAATAATGGTCCATCTTTTGGTACCCAGGATCCCAATATGAACCAGTTGTGCGATATTAAATTCTTTATATTTTCCCCCATCCTTATTATTTAAATGAATACTTTGAATAGTAGCCTATGTCATTTCCACTTGTAAATCACCACCCAATCCATGTTGCATAATTATTTTTGTATGATTTGTAGCAAAAACGGACGGTCATCCTTACGTGGTCCATCTTTGGCAACCTTCCGCTGCGTGTTTGATGCTATTCATTGTCAACATTGTCCACTTATTTTTGCATAGAATGTATTTTCAGTGAATTGTGACGATACAATGATTGCATTTCAACGTCTGTATCAGATAAATACGGGACAAAGGGTTGATCTCTAATCATGTCTTTCCACCACAGGAATATCATCAACTTAGCATATTGCAATGGCTCGTCGATGATCAACAGTACTGTTTCACAAGTAACATTCCCTAAAAATAATAATGAATGGATTAACGAATGTGTTAATGTACGTAATATCAGTGGATTGTTTTCTCTAGAAAATGGTTTCGGTGCGGCGGAATATTTTATCCCCATAAAGC
This sequence comes from Lumbricus rubellus, assembly GCA_945859605.1. Classification (NCBI taxonomy): domain Eukaryota; kingdom Metazoa; phylum Annelida; class Clitellata; order Crassiclitellata; family Lumbricidae; genus Lumbricus; species Lumbricus rubellus. The sequence goes on along the minus strand of OX243813.1, from coordinate 9,205,794 downwards.
TATCTAGGGGCGATGAATTAACCTATCTGGTGGTAGTAACATTAATTATTATTGTCAACATTGTCCACGTATTTCTGCTTAGAATGGATTTGCTGTGTCATCTTCGGTCGATACGATGCTTGCTTTGCAACCTCTGTATCAGATGAACATGGGACAAAGAGTGGATCTGGCGTTCCACGACAGAAAGATCGTCAACTTAGGATATTGCAAAGGTTCGTCGACGATCAACTGGTTCACAGTAGGCCTAGGCCTGACATTGCATATAATGACGAATGAAGTAACGAATTATAAATGTAGCTTACATTATAAATCAGTGTTTTCTCTAGACTCTAGAGAAAGATGCTGCAGCGCATAAAAGGTAGGCTACCGCCGTCACGAAATGGAGTATTCCCATAATAATCTATGCCCTAGCTACACCGGTAAGCGCGAACGGCATTCGTCTGTTGGATACAACGGACTGCGGTTCAAGCCCCGGGCTGGGAGTTCAGAGATTTAGATTATCTCGGGTAATCACGTGTGGGATGCAGGGGTGCAAGCTCCTGCGGAGCGACCTTGGGCAAGTTGCTTACCCATCATTGTCTGTGGGGAAGGCAACGGGAAACCACCTCACTCAACTCATCCCGAGGGGCGTAAAGCCAATGAACCTGCCCTACGGGCAGAGCACCATCATCATCATCAATCTATGCCCTAGATGAAAGAAAGTTGAAAAACACTCCCGTGTGTGTTTCTCCTTGCAAAGTAACTTCCTTTTGCTTTGTTGTGAACATTGTAACTAACAGATGTGTTATTCCTACTGGCTAACTTTGTCTGCTTTGCCCTTAGAACACTTTCACAAGGCAGATTATTCCACTATATAATCATATTAAAATTTAGGCTTAGCCTACATTTATGTTTCCAGAAGTCTGCACTATTCCACTTACCCAGCCTTGCCAACGAAGTGGTTACCAGAACCCTAACAACTGCTCCACCTGCATTTGTCCAGATGGATTTTCGGGACAATACTGTGACGACATAGCACAGCCACAAAATGGTAAGCCGTTTGCCATTGATGAGTTTTCCTTTAAAAGGATATACAATTATACATGTACTTAGAACTCGATGCAATGGTGCTGCTCATCAATGCCATTTTTTCATAGGCTACTTTCAATGTTGTAGCTCTTAATAGGTTAAAGTGCTTCACTTGTTCAGAAATGACTGTATCTGAACATCCGAAACAGTTATTTCTATGGAGCACTGAAAAGCGTAAAAATCTTGTTTCAAAACACTTTCTAACAAAAGAATCTTATTTGCAATTACTAATTTATTCGAATCGCTCTTCTACAGCCATATACATGTAGGCTTAGCGACGAAACGGGTTATTCGCAAGCGCTTCGTCTTGCCAGAAGACCCAGAGATAATTGAAGAGGCGCTTATGGGCACAAGTCCAGTAAACCCAAGACGAGGCAAATGGGCAGCGAAGACGGAATTGACTGAGGCCGTGAAATAATAGGAATGAGTTTAATACTAATTAATATAGAGATTTGACTTTAATTTGGAGTGGTTAGCCTCTGTGTTGATAAGCCTAATTAAATAGGTGACCGATTGTACTTGGACTCGGAGGACTTAAGAGAGAGAGAGATGTAGGCCTAGTAGTTTGCAGTATTTCCGGTAGACCTAGGATATATAGGTTATGATAAATATTATTGTATATTGAATCGTAAGCCTTTCTTGTGTATGTGCACTTATTATAGCGCCCCTTCAACATTACTACTTAGAAGCGCTCCAGACTACAGCTCGGACACTGGATCCGGGTTTCACGCCGAAACGCTGAGTAATTGCGAGTGAAGAACTTGTCCAAGATTCCTAAACGGCGGCTTGAGGTGTATTCTAACCTCAACCCTCCGGCTGCAAGGCAACGTACATTCCCATTACACCACAACCCCCACTTATATGAATAATTGCTATCTGTACATGATGTCTTTTAGCAAATTATCATTAACACGATGGCCATTTTTCGTTTTTTTTAAATTTTAATTTCATTAGTGTAGCCTAATACCGAAATTCTTAATCATACAGATACTTCATTTAACAACTTGATCGTCATCTTGTTAAGCGAATTCACGGTGACGTGCAACTACGCTGGTACCCTGTTTCTGTTCTGACTAATAAAATGGTTATCTGTCTACATCAAGGTTATTTTTTATGATAACAATTGCTTGAAATATGACTGAGTAAAATCCCTTTTATTACTGTTTGTTTTTGGATGGTCAAAAGGCAGTGGATAGAGTGACTAAAAGTTATATATAAAAAATTATGCTGCAAATATATTGGTGCAATTTGGCCATTAGCCTATACGCAGATATGAATCACCATTAAGCCTGTAAAATTTGATTTAAAGCTTCACACTTGTGACATACATATTAGCAAACAACCATCGAGACTACTTTTTATGGCCCACTGTGTACATATTTAGTTCTGGAATTTCTTATAGCGTCCCTTCAAGATTCCTACTCAGAGGCGCTCCCGACAGCGCGAACACTGCATCGGAGTTTAAAACCGAAGCGCACGAGCAATTGCAAATGAAGGACTTGCTCACGGGCCCTTACACGGCGGTTTGAGGTGGATCTCTCTGGCTCCAAGTCACCGAACCCACCACTACACCAACAAGTCCCACAATTAATATATCTTTGCATAATATATAGGTTATTATTATGATATTTGAATCGCTCGTCTACAGCAACAGACTACACGGGAAACCAGCTTATTCGCGAGCGCTTCGTCGTGCCAAAAGACCCAGATATATTATTAATTGGAGATCCCAGTCCAGTGTCCAGATAAACCGAAGACGAAGCAAATGAACTGCTAAGATGGGTTTGGCTGAGTACGTGAAAGATAGGAATGAGGAATTAGCCTACTGAATGAATTACGGTAATGAAGAAATTTATCAAGAAGTCGAAATATAATTTGGAGTGGTTAACCCGTGGGTTGATAAGCCTAATTATTTTTTTCCTAATGATCTGTGTGTTCTTGCATCTGAATAAACTCTCAATCATGCATTATTGTGTTTTTTCCTTTTAAATGTTTACCGGTAGCGGAATTGTTTGAACATCTTTGTTGACCAAATTTTGCTAAATTATTATATCCACTGCCATAATTGTATAAAAAAAGTAGGTAACTGGCTGTCCTTTGGATGGAAGGACTGAAGAGAGATATGTAGGCTTAGATTGCAATTTTCTGGTAGGCTATGATTATTGTGTTGTGTAGGCTATTAAATCGAACGCTTTTGTTATACGAATAATTTATTTCTGTGCATGCATTTTAGCGAGTTGCGGGGGCATTCTGAACATTGCATACGGAACTCAACAAGTCATCGAATCGCCAGGCTATGGTACTACAGGCTATTCTGAACATCAGGAATGCACTTGGTGGATTAAGGTAACCAATAATTTACAATGTTGCAATTTTAATCGCATCGCAAATTTAAAGAATTTCGATATTTCCTAAATGTTGTTACTTGCAAAATGTTACGCCTAAGTAGCGGTATGAGGATGATCATTCACTATAAGTATCTCACGATACCATGTACAATAGTTTCAGTCTTTGAGTCATTGTCGTATCTTCCTCCCTCCCCCACGTGCCCACAGATATCTACCGAGACACCGGCATAGACCTCATCTGAGTCTTTTAATCTTCCAAGGGCCGTAAATTAGCATGATAACAAGGAATTTCTTCTAAAAAATTCGTCATGAATCGCTCAATTGCTGCAGGTGCCATCTTGCTCATTAACTAGCCTACTCGTCTTTGCAATAATGAGACTCCAAATGATTTGTGATTAAACATTAGGCCTATAAAACAGTTATTTTGTTTAAAACAGACACCATCGAATTACACGTTAGAGCTGAAGTTTAGCGGAGACTTCCGCATTGTCTACAGCACAGGATCAGCATGCCTGTTTCATTGGGTTGAAATCAAGTACAAAATCGACCTTGGATTAGAGGGTCCAAGGTAAACGAACACCATTTTGGTCAGTTGTTTCCTATATTTAGTAAGAAGGATGACTTTGATCCAACAGAATGCTGTGAGATAAATCCTAAACAGCAGAAATTTAGTTGCTTAGCCTTGATGTTCTGGAATGCGTCTAGGCTCTGTCTTCTAGCCAGTATCTATCCTATCCGGTAGACCTCAACTATAGGACTTGATCAGTCTATCTTCATTATTGACTTGATGAATTACAATTTATCAAACGGGGCAGCTGTCACGATATAAAGTATCCCCGACACAAAGTCTCCCCCGAAACAGAGTCTCCCCTGGCGGAAACTCTGTATTGGAAGAATTAGTATAACTCCATTTTTAAGGTAATTTAGCAAGGTAAATTAACGGTTTAACCTGTTCATCTATGCATTTTATGTAAAAGCAGCCCATTTCACGCTGTAGGGAGGGGCTTTATTTTGGTAGACGGAATCAATGTCCTCTCTCCACTCTGGCACCCCGGAGACTTTGCATCAGAATATACTCTCCGGGGCAAATTTACTCTGGGGAGAATCTGTTTCAAAATAGAGTTTTGGGGGAAGACTTTTGGGGGAGACACCGGCGACAGCAATTCCGAACCGATACGCAAAGAAGTCACATGCCTCTAAGCTATCATTCGGCTTTTAAAGAGTAGGCTAGCCTATATTAAAATCAATTTGAAATTGCCTAATAAAAGTGGGAGTCGTACGATAGGCCTATTATACAGAGATACACTTACATATAGTGGGCCCAAAAAAGTGGTTTTCAAATATTATCCTAGCCAAAAGTAAGAATGTTTCCGTGACACTTTACAGACTTAAAGGCAATTCATTTTATGTGATATGGCGAAATTTTACCAAGGAAAATCTGGCAGAACAATAGTTAGAGTAGGCTACTTGTAGTGAGTCCACCCTCTGCTTTTGGAGGATTCAAAGACATAATGAAACAAAAAGTATCAAAAAAGCGATTTTATTAAGTCTCAAATAATTGAACATTTTATCAAATATCCTTGATGTTGCCAGATAAGCATTATTTTAATTTATAATGAAACAAAGTTATACTGTACCAGCGTAGCTGCATGCGCATCACTGTGAAATCACTTAGCGAGATGGCGATCAAGTTGGTAAATAAATAAACTGTCAGATTAGTAAATAAAATTTTATTGTTATTAAATCAATTAAATTGAAATATATAAAAATTCAAGTGCCAAGGATGTCAATGACAGACATAATTTCCATCCAGACACTTTGTGTACATGATCCTGGAGCTAAAGCTAAAATCACCAAATACTCTAATAAACTGTGAGAGCGCAGAAATTACGAGTTAACTTGACAGTTCCGATATGACCCAAAGATTAGCCTCTGGAACACATCAACAAGGTGGTGAAGAGCATTACAAAGATACACGGAGAACGTTTGTGCAAAGGTGATGGACACATAGAACACAAGTTGTAAAGAACTATCAAGTTCATTTGATGACAATTGTTTTCGACATAGCTTTGTCTTTTTTAATATTCTGACAACACTTGTCTATTATACAATGTACGTAAATAAGAATTGGTCTTAAGCGTGGAAATTTGTTTTAAAGATTGATAATTCGTACTTTTGACAAAGATATTGGGACAAGACTACGTGTTTTTTTGCCCAACCTGTACTTGAATATAGCGCTTATTTTTACCAAGCTGTTAATTTTAGAAAATAATTATATATAGATTGGCATAAATCATAAACTTTGTATACCTAGAGAAATTGTCCGTCTGCCCCCCCCCTTGGTCCAGTTCCCACACACACACGCGCGCGCGCTCACACACACCCCCCACACATACATGTATATAATTATTGGAGCCGGAAGGTTGCCGGTTCAAATACATCTCAAGCCGCAGCGTTGGGACCCTGAGCAAGTCCTTCACTCTCAATTTCGCATGCGCCTCGGCGTGATACTCCGATTCAGGGTCCGCGCTGTTATCGGGAGCGCCTCTGAGTTGAAATCTGAAAAGGCTCAATAGCAAGTGCTCAAACATGCATACATAGGCTACATAAATCACCACAGGGATGGATACAGAAATTTTCGAAGGAGGGACAAAATTTTGGTCTTGGGTTTTGAAAATTTTGTTGTTGGTCTTTTTGGCAAAAATTATACCAGTGTATAAATTATGTTTATGACTTCGTGTGGACTATTTATTATACTTCATGATTATTCACCTGGTGGCGATTCAACATCGTGTCATATTGACTTACCGAACCCGTGTCTTAAACTGCTTCAGCTTAATAGGCTAAGAGCCTAATTTGATTGCTTCTGCTCTTTCACAGGTTTTGCGGCTACAGTCAACCGAGTGATATATTGACTAGCGAATCCAATGAGATGATGGTCATCTTCCGAAGTAACTACAGCTTAGGCCTCGAAGGGACAACTTATCAGCTTGGTTTTCAAGCAATCGTTAAATCGAGTAAGAGCTATAATATTGGATTTCTAAATTCTCATGCACTGCAATTACGATAAGCTCTCTCGTCAATATTATGCTTTGCAAATCAATAGCTGTCAAAAATTTGTGACGAAATTCATGACTTGATAGCATAGATCTATACAACAGCAGGTCTAATAGCATTTCGTTATGCACGTAATGGTTCTCAATCTTTCAAAAGAATAATATTTGTGTGCATTGTAAAGAAGTGAAATTCTTCTGTGCATTTTTTGTTCCACCAGCTAACACCAGTAGCAGTTCGACATCGACTCCGGCTACTACTAGCACAACTTCTGGTGAGTGAAAAAATTAATACAAAAGTTTAGCCTGACTGATTCATTTATTCGGGGACTTATGTTCATGTAGCGCCTCTTTAAGAAAACTACTCAGTGGCGCTCCCGACTCTAGCGCGCCCCAAAAGAGCAGTTTTAAGTTTGGCGATGAAGGGCACTGGTAGGACACCCTACTGTCAGCGTAACTCAAAAGCGATGCCATTCCAGACCATTGGACGAACCGCAGAGAAGGCTCGAATCTTCATCATGAATATGAGCAAAAGGAACTGAGAACTTTTCCGCAGAGCGTAGGGCGCAACGTCATTGGATACCTGACGTGATACAGCGTAGGCTAGCTCTCGGAAAAAATCGGGGCGAGGTCCTGACGACATCGCCACACCAGAGTAGCTACCCTAAACTCAACACGCTGGCAGATTGGAGACCAATTATCTACTTTGTAGTAACAGCAACTTCTGTCTGGTTTATTTGATCGTCCTATAGTGAGCGACGCTTTCCCATTACTATCTTAGACTAATGGTGCAATTGTGACTGTTATTGGACAATTAATATGGCGTTAAATTAATTATAGGGCGCTACTTATATGGTGATTTAGCCTACATTGTCGACTGCTAGCGCAAATGCTAATAGTTGCCATAGTATAAAACAACTTTAATTTAGTTTTGGAGATGAAGATTTTTGGTCTTCTCAGTAGATGTAGTAACACCTTCCACGCACGTGCGTATCATGCCTTCAGAAGTAGCAGCTTTTTTACACAATTGTAGCGAAAATCAACGATTGATAAGTATAATAATTCAACCATAATAACATTACACAGTGTAGTTAATGATTCGAACTCTTCTAAAAGATCAAATGTTGTGTATATAAAAGGATCGAGGTATTTCTGTGCATTTTTTTTAGTTCAACCAGTTAGCAGCAGAAGCAGTCCAACATCAAATCCAGCGGCCGGAGCTGTAGGGTTTCTACTACTAAGCGTCCTACTGCAACTACGTTACCTGCCATACTGTTAAAGCCACCGATACCGCTTCGACGAGTGTAGCGACGACACCAGCTATACAGCTTTAAGTAAGGGACTCAGCAAAGAAATGTTGAAGCATGTTTAACACAATGACCCACTCAGTAGTTATCGCATTTCTCTTTTATGGGCCCTAGGTGAGCGATGCCTGAAGGTCTCTTAGCTAGGCTGTAAGGGTTTTTTTTTACCCAACTCGCCAAGGCCCTTCAGGTTTTTAAAATAAGACTATTTTCTGTATCTTGTCTCTTATTCCGTTGCGATAATTAGGAAAATGTCACATTATGTCACTGTGCTCAGTGGTGATCGGTTATATGATGCAAAGAAATTAGGATACATCTAAAGAATTTTAGAAGTTTATTAAGTCAACATTAGCCTACATGACTGTATGCGCAGTGCTGCAGAAGCATATAATTAATTATAGGCGGCGTATGAATGCATATTATTTATTTTCATATAATAAATAAAGATAATTTAACTTGTATGGGTTCTAGGACAAAATGGTAGCGGACAAAATGGTACGGACAAAATGGTATGGACAAAATGGTATTGGGACAAAATGGTATTGGACAAAATGGTACGGACAAAATGGCACGGACAAAATGGTATGGACAAAATGGTATGGGACAAAATGGTACTAGGACAAAATGGTACGGACAAAATGGTGCGGACAAAATGGTATGGACAAAATGGTATTGGGACAAAATGGTATTGGACAAAATGGTACGGACAAAATGGCACGGACAAAATGGTATGGACAAAATGGTATGGGACAAAATGGTACTAGGACAAAATGGTACGGACAAAATGGTGCGGACAAAATGGTATGGACAAAATGGTAGCGGATAAAATGGTACTAGGATAAAATGGTACGGACAAAATGGCGCGGACAAAATGGTATGGACAAAATGGTATGGACAAAATGGCATGGACAAAATGGTATGGACAAAATGGTACATTGTACTTAGAGAAAATTATATCAGACATAACATAACATAACATTTTTATTCGGCAACCAACTCATTCATTACAGATAGTATATACATCAGTTATCTAATATGTCGGCTCACCCAGGAGACCCAAAAGTGGCCAAAGGTCCCGCTAGCCAGGGCCCCCTGAGAAAAATTAAGTTAGAAATAAGCAGCACGGCCAACTGGAAAATAAAGCAGCTTCATGAACAATAAATTCATAACTAGCATAATATATACAAAAAAGGTGAGTTAGGAGAGTGAAATAAAGTTAGTGCAGTCACATACACGGAAACAAATGCACAGAAAAAAATGCACACTCCAAAATGAAGGTGTATTAACAGTATTTCCCCAGATTGCTAGAGGTTTACATTCCTTGTTGGATGTAGGCAGAAAACTCCCGTTTGAATACCATAGACGAAGAAACGGCAGGGTGCGAATATCAAGAGGAATAGGCCTAGGCCTACTAATCCATGTTCTTGGTCCAATGTAAACCTTGTATTAGTGCGCGCAAAGGAAACATAAAAAGAGTTAGTATTTCTTAATCAACGCTCTCGAATATCAGCGCTGAATTTGAAATTATCTCTACAGGTAGCTGGTAGTTGATCAGGGGCGCAACCACAACATTTTCCTGGGGGGGTGCTCAAAATTAAGTTATTGTAAGCGCCGAAGATGCGAAGCAGCGAGTGCCAAAGGCACGAAGCCAATGCCGACTAATGGTCTGGGGGAGCGTCGTAAGCTCTCCAACGGGGTCTGGGGCGGAGCACAAGAAACCAACGCATTTTTTACTTTTTAGATCAGCAATGGCACGTTTCAGGCTCCTGTTTGCAATTGCCAGCTGTATAAAAGTCATGAAAACTTTTAAAAATCATGGCTTAAGACTTCAAAAAATTTGCTTCAGCTAGACATTTCCAGCGGAAAAAGCGCCCAGAAATAAAAACTTTTCCCAAGAAAATTTGACAAAATGATAGTTTTTAGTTGCTGTTTATTATAATTGTATTACATGAACTGCCATATTGTAGGCCTACTGTGATCTCATTTCCTACTATACAATTAAATTTTATTATTTATTATTATAATATAATTATGATGCTATCGTATGATATTATAATGTGCATTAATTAACTTACTGTCATGGGCGGATATTTAGGGCGATATATATATAGGGAAGGCGTATACGTAGACTCATTGCGAGGCAACACTCTGAAGTTTTAAACCTATATTATGTTGAAATCTGAAGTCACTTTTTATCAGCACTGAAGTAATTGAGTTATTTTGCTAAGTTGACATCTTAAAATGGTAGGCTACTATAGTAAACGTGGAAACTCAGAATTTTTTTTTTTTAAATTGTGAGTATAGGCCTATTCATTGAAGTTTAGACCACTCTTAACAGCATTGAAATAGTATAGCAATTTTGCTTTAGATGGCAGCTTAAAATGCTGCCATAGCAGTGTGGAAATTAGAGAATTTCTTATGTGGATGGGCACACCCCCTCCTAAAGCACCTGCAGCGCCTTTTCCGTCGGATGCGTGCTTTTTCACAGAAACCTTGATTCACAGAGAAGGGACTAGATAAACTGGTTATTGGGAAAGGGGTTAGATTAAATATTGGTTATTAATTCTGCCACTCGCAAAGCTGAATAACTGTATGACCTGTATTATAATAATACTAATTTGAAGGAAACAATTCTTAAATAGGCCTTAATAAAATAGCACACACGGTAAGCCTTAGTATATCAATTAGGCCTCTGTTGTAACATAATCAATAAATTGGCGAGACGCTGCAATGTAATGACATAAGCATATCACTAACGCTTTAAAATTCATCACTAGGCAAATTCTCGAGACCCCAGACAAACTCATGTAGACGAGCTAAACACTGGAATCTATATGAATCATGAATTTGACTAAGATTATAATACAGAAGAATGAAGAAACTTGCTTGATTGAGTAATCTGAAAGACTAAAAGAACGAAAGTACCCCTACCCCCGCCCCCAAATCCCACCCACAAAACTCATCGGATTTAGACAAATTGCGTGGGTCACCTTTTAGTCCTGGGGGTGCTCAAGCACCCCCAGCACCCCCTAGTTGCGCCACTGTAGTTGATTATGGGTATATCGATACATAAATATTACAATCTGTAATTGGCTTATTTGATCTGGTTGTAGTATTTTTAGACCTACGAATTCTGCTTTTATGTGGGCTCCTTAAGGGATTTTTGCAACAAATTACAAATCGTATTGCCCGTTTTTGGAGGATAAGAATATTCGAAAAGTTTGACTTATATGCAGATGCCCACAATGAGAAGACACAGAAGACACCATGTATGGAGAAAGTGACACGGATAAAATGGGATTGAATTGCTCGACATTGTTCTCATTTTGGTGTATGAAATATAGCTTATGAAATAGGCCTAACGACCGCAAAACTGTGCTGACGCTATACCATTATAGGTCGCGGCAAAGGAAATATTTTATCTGAAATTTTTTGGCCTGTGACCTACCAAAGTTCGTTGGGATGTTCTACATCTTTATTTCTATTAGGGCCTGCCTACTGTAGATCTGTGAATCCCACGACCCTGATGCGACCTGCTCCGATTTTCAACTTACCCCGGTACTGCTTAATTCAGAGATGAATAATCCGCTCAGGGTTTTTTACACGGGCCTTCGCAAGGTCCACTCTTCTGAGACCATTCTGTCACCATCATATAATTTAATAAATAACGTCACGGTATATTATTAGAGTTCGTGTAATACAATTATCTAAATAGCAACTAAAAACTGTTATTATTTGGTAAAATATTTTGGGTAGTCACATATGGGTAGAGACACCCGCTCGGGAGATGCCTAGATTGAACACTGAACGTAACCAGATTTCCGCCTCAATCTGTCAGTCTCAGATATAGAGTTTTGCATTCGTGCCTTCTATTTGCAATGTGCATGTGGGTCATTTTTACACTCATTAGTTTAGTAGTATAGGCCTACTGCTGACTGCTACAATGGGTCGCCGCAGCCCCCTGTTGCGTGGGGCAGTAGGCACGAGCCTCGCATGTCTGGACCTTAAAACGGCTTAGCTTGCGCCCCATGTCCCACTAATTTAAACCCTTCTGATTAGAATTACATATATTATATATATAATTATATACATGTATAGAGACAGAGGAAGGGGAGAGAGTGATAGAGAGAGATAGAGAGAGAATAGTTAATGAGTTGGATTTTTGAAGGGCCGCAACATAGATTTTTTAATGTATGAAATGGTTTAAGTCTAAGAATCTTTATCTCCAAGTACCATTTTGTCCATACCATTTTGTCCATACCATTTTCTCCATACCAATTTGTCCGTGCCATTTTGTCCATACCATTTTGTCCATACCATTTTGTCCATGCCATTTTGTCCATACCATTTTGTCCATACCATTTTGTCCGCGCCATTTTGTCCGTACCATTTTGTCCTAGTACCATTTTATCCGCTACCATTTTGTCCATACCATTTTGTCCGCACCATTTTGTCCGTACCATTTTGTCCTAGTACCATTTTGTCCCATACCATTTTGTCCATACCATTTTGTCCGTGCCATTTTGTCCGTACCATTTTGTCCAATACCATTTTGTCCCAATACCATTTTGTCCATACCATTTTGTCCGTACCATTTTGTCCGCTACCATTTTGTCCGGTCACCCTTGTATGACATGGCGTTTGTGTGGTTCTGAGAAAATGTAAAGATTAACAACATAATGCCTTCGGCGTTATCCGACCTACAATCAGAAAACCTGAACCTTGACGACAAATTGGCCACTTCAGTTTCGCCTCCTTGATGATTACTTTAATGGATCTTTTGGATTCTGTTTTATAAAGCGACTCTCACAGTACAAAATAAACACTGAAACAGTGCGAAGAAAAGTCTTCTACCCGGAACAATATGCGGCACACTAGTTGGCGGAACTCTTCAAATATACGGCTCTGCGCCGACTATAATCAGATTAACCAGACTAGAGAGTAGTAGAAGTCTAGAAGTAGGCCTACTGGTATTCGAAATGTGGATATGCAGTATTCAAACTTCGAGTGAACAGTGGAAGCGTCAATAGTGGAGTCAGCTTATAGTGAAGTAAAGGCCGATTACAAATGTGTATCAAGTGGGAGCGCGAAAGATTTGAGTTGCAGTTAGAAACGGCGACATGTCGATTAAAAGTACACGTAGGCCCTCTTACCGAGATTACAGAAAGGAGTCGGATGAGTCGGAGGTGAAGATTAGAGATGAGGAGCTGTGGCCGATATATGCTAGTTGTATGGCAAGGTGAGAGGTTTTCTTGATTTTATCAGGAAAGTCTAAATGCAGTCGCAACAAGCAAAGACTTTCTTAGATCAAAGTGAAAATGTTGTCCATCACTTTTGCAACTACACTGTGTCCACGATAAAGTAGAACCCACTAAAAAAATGTCCTAACTCGGTCAAAACTTCCAGGATTTGTCTGAAATTTTTAAAACAACAACAGTGACCATATTTACATGAGATCCTAAAGCCGATTTGAAATATTCGTGAGTTTGCCAAATTTCTGAGCGTTTGAGATGCAGCACCGAAAAATGCAACTTTGCAACATGGAAAAGCTGAAAGGAAGTGAAATTCAGCTACATGTACGTATGGTGTTCAAAATGTAATTTTTGTTCACGAACACACGACCGTAGACGCAGACGCTACTCTTTGATTGTCTGTTCGATGATCACCTGGTCAAATAGCTGCCACTCTTCAATCAGACGCGCCCTACGGTTATCGATGTCATGAATACGGGAACGAAAAACGCGCTACTCCGGTACATGTACCCGGATCGAAGTCTAGACTGATAGGCGGCCACAGCTGCGGATATGAAGCCGAGTGTCTTCCGGGACAGCTACTACACTACTACGTCTACGGTCGTGTGTTCGTGAACAAAAATTACATTTTGAGCGCCATTGATAGCTGAATTTTGCTTCCTTTCAGCTTTTCCATGTTGGCAAGTTGCATTTTTCGGTGCTGCATCTCAAACGCTCATAAATTTGGCAAACTCACGAATATTTCAAATCGGCTTTAGGATCTCGTGTAAATATGGTCACTGTTGTTGTGGTTAAAATTTCAGACAAATCCTAACTGTTTTGACCGAGTTATGACACTTTATTGTGGGTTCTACTTTATCGTGGACACAGTGTATATTTAGACCTACGCTAAATAGGGCCTACAACTTATTAGCATTATAAGAGCGTACGGATAGGCTGAATAGCCATGATCCCGACTTTTAGTTCAGGTTGAACTTGTCTAACCATTTTCTTCAGAATAAAATAAATGACGATGAGTCGGCACTTAAACATGGGACTTTCTCTGCCGTAAGCCTATATTTACATTTGTGCAAATAGTTTAGGCGTTTGCCTGCGCTATTCACAGTGGGACTACGGTGGGTATATGGTACTAGTTAATGTTCAGCTGTTGCCCTCGACTACATCACTGACTATATGGTGAAGTGATCACGAATTTAGAGATGTACAAACTCAGGCAACAATGACTCGCAACGTCTGAATCATGATTTATGCAGAATCACGGATGACTTGTCAGCCCTTGGTCATAGTTTGCTTACGAATAGTGTGCATACGGTTTATCTTTCGATTTTGTATGGTATGACAAGTGCATTATTTTACGTTAAAGACCTCCGTCTTGGTTGCCGTTTAGGTAACTTCGTTGAGCTTCACTGTCGTTTGATAAAACCACAAAGAAAGTCTTCGAAACATATTATGCACAATCTGATGTCATTTAGTTTTTAGGTTCAAGGTCCAGAAACAGAATAGGCCTACTAACTTCCGCGTTGCGTCACTAGCCTATCACGCGTTTGTTAATCATAAAATGTCTATGGTTAATCTTCTGATACCCACGGTCTGGGTTAGTAGGCCTAAATTTCTATCGTAGCCTACTAACGAGCAAAATCTGTTGTTTTGGTATTCCTGTAAGTGGCCCACACTTCTTGAAAAAATACTTAAATTTATTTCAAAAAAATTACACGAGCTAGGTAACCTATAGGCCTACACTTAATCAAATATTTTTTGTTTTCGATGATATCTAATGAGAATAGCTCTCTGCGCTGACCTGTAACACGTTGTTAAATGTCATTACAGCGAATAATTAATTACACCAGTTACCAAATCAATGCACACAAAGCTGAAACTGAAGAAGTCGCAGATGGCGGACACACACACATACCCACACACACATGCGTGATACCAACCAACGGATTCCCGTCGACAACTGCTGACAGGTCACAGATGACATGGATGGATGTTCTGAGTCTCTGGACCAAAAGTTGCGTCGATAGGATAGAGCGACGTCAGGTTACAACGTTCACACAATTATACGTTGAGGCTGCCGACGAGTTGTCCCTCACCGGTGTAAGGTGATGCACTTCCGGCTAATCGTCGAGGTCTAGAAGTGAGTTGAAAGAAATGTATGCCACACCATCACTTCTACCATTTCCACCACCTCAAATATTATTGACAGCGCCGTAGTCGAAACCCGGGCCGATGGAAAGGGTGCCGTAGGCCTACACGAGCTAAAAAATTCAATGTCAGCCACATGATTGATGAAAATAAATTCTTAGGTGTGACTCAGGCCGTGTGAGTTTAAACTTCTCCATAGATGCCTCATTCTCCACATTAATTTTGGTTGCACAAAAGAAAACTCATCGCAATCCGAAGGTTATAGGCCTGTACACACAAAGCATGACGCCATAACCATACTCACAGCACATATTTTTATTGGAAGCACGATTCTTTTAGTGATCTAGACTACCTCATTTTTGATTTATTCCTAGACACGCAGATGAGGTATTTCAAATGATGTAGATGCATACGTCTCCGCTGGATTTCCTAATTTTATTCCACTTGTATTTTTTTTCTATTACGCCCCCGGACAATCGTAACAAAAAGTGGCAGGAAAACTGTTGAGCTCACTTCCTTTTTTGAAAATTACGGCATCTTACAGTAGCCTAGGTCTTACTTTTCTAAGGTTGTGGTTATAGCCTTAAATGTTTTACATCATTACAAATACGTTTCCGAAATCTGCTATTATAAAAGGCTAATCTCGACTGATGTTAATGCAGACGATAAGAGCACGCTATCTTCGGGACCACCGTTTTACACAGAAGAGAAAATCCACTGTTTGTTAACAGATGTTAACCCATTAGTGCCTGATTTTTCAAAATCATCTCAAAATATAAAAACTTTGTTGCAAATGACGAGTTTGGACAATAAAAAATAAAAATTCTGCAAAAATTTTGCTTTTGATGCTTTAGGAGTAAGTTTTTGAAGCGTCCCATTTTTGGGGACGCTAGGCACGAATGGGTACGTGAAGATTTACATGGTGATATGTGCATGTTATATCACTCAAGACTGTTGATACAGTCTAGTTAAGAGATTAGATATATAATTTGCACTCAGAATCATTGAAAATCAAATTTATAAGCAAAATTTCTGCAAAAATGGTATGCCTGAATGCATTTTTATGCAAAATTGTTCACATTTTGAAATGAATTGCTTACATGCAGCATATCGTAATAATGCTATTCATGTCTCCGATCAACATCCTATAGCAATAGCAGCCAATACTGTTGCAGAGAGATTATAAGACAGTTACATGAAGCTGTTTCAAGTGCTAAAGTGCTTTTGACTGGTTTTGTGTAGTAGATTGTTGGCCTAACCCTCTTTATGTGGACCGACCTATCATTTTTCTCAAACTTTCATTCGCACAATGCATCTGAGTTACAACGGATGGAACCTAGTGCTAAAGTACTAGGTGAACTTCATACTTTCTGGTTCGTACAGTCAGCTTTCATTTTCCTAATAGATACAGTATGTATTTAGATCCATGAACTGGCCCTCACTTTTCTATATTGAACAGCTCAACCAGAGGAAGTGAAAATCTCCACATTTGTTGGCCTGTATCATCTGAATAGTGGTATATTTTGCTCAACTGCTGTAGCAGTCTCAGAGTGTTAAAGAAGTAGTCATAGTAGCCTACACAACATAGTTGTTGCAATGACCACCCACACCAAGTTGACTCATGACCCCAACTCCATTATAGGTCTGACTGAGTAAAGTAATCATGTGGTGTATTCAATGGACAGTCTGTGTAGCCAACAATGCTTAGTTGCAGTCTGAGAGTGGTAAAGAAATGGTGAAAGAACCACTATTTGTTAGTAGGAATCAACTGAATTGACAACAAATATGCCTCCTGACTAATACATGTACCAACTCATCCCTATGGTGACATGGATGTGAAAATGTAGTAGGCCTAACTGGAAATGTTACAGAACAAAAGCCGAGTGGTGTATTGAACATATAGTATGATGCCATTAACTAGTTATTAGGCCTGCCTGAAAATGTAGTAGGCCTAACTGGAAATGTTACAGGAATGTTATATTGAGCACAATGCACAATGGCATTTCTTGACTTTGGCTGACACCTTACAAAAGAATGACAAAATTACATCGCGGATGATTTTTCTTATTTATTTGAAATAAATAATAATACATTAAATTACTAAATTTAATTTTCTAGCAATTGCATACAAGAGAATGAGTGCATTTTGACTATTATTTTGCACTACATTGCATAGGCCTAGTAGATTCTGGATGATTTCTATCCATGTGAAATATTCATGTAGGCTATACATATATACATAGGCCTGATGTAGCCTACAGTTGAAGTTGTCAATAAATTTTTGTGTCAAATAACATTTTATAATGCTAACTCTCACTGAGAATGATACTTCTGCCTACAAACCGCCGTTTATACTTCTTTTTAAACAATATCTGAATAAAATGTCATGCAAGATGCAAAACTGCATGTACTGAACTTCACGTACCCATTCGTGCCTTGCGTCCTCAAAAATGGGACAGCGCTTCAGTGATAAAATGCATATGTTATATTTTATTAAAATTAATTTTATATAATTATTTATGTATTAGTATATACCAACGTTTGTGAAACCAAAGACAGATTTGTAGAAATGCACACACAAAATTTTAAATAAGAAGCGGAATGTCCGCAATGTTTACATTTTCTAAAATAGGTCAATGGCCTGATTAAAGACAAAATTTTCGGTGGAAAAAAATATTTTTGGTGCGCATTTTTTGCCAGAATCACTTAATCAACATGTTGGCATGACGGCTATTACATTAAATTGCATCTTCAATGCATATTTAATTTTCTGTGAATTTTTGAAGTGGTGTCCCATTTTTGGGGACGCTAGGCACTAATGGGTTAATAGCAAGACAGCCTGAAAAGCAACGTTCAATTACTATATGCAATATCTTAGCAAGATGCTTCTCTTAACTAATCGATATTTTCTCCACCTATTGTCGATGGCAACGTTTCTGCACATATGTGAGGTAAGAATATTTGACTGAGCAGCATGACAAAACACTAAGCTGGAAGCGAAGATGATAGGCCTCAATAGCCAGAGTATCATGTACTTAGGCCTGATACTTTATGCGAGCGTGTATCTAGACACTACATTGTAGATGTAATGCATATATCAAACCACTTCGCAAAGATAGGCCTACTGCTTTCAATGCGGTAGCCAATGTTCACCATGCAACTGAAATCAATCGCTATAACGGCTTAATTCAAAATGTTAATCTTCGTTGAACCTCTCTAAATGAACTCCTCAGTCTCTCTGCTTATTTTCTTCAAGCACATGAGGACTATAAATTTCTATTCGATCGTGGATTCATTGTGTTAAAACGGGAGAGAATCTGATGAGGCATGTGAAGTGGCGCTGTATAAATTCGCAATTGCAATTACAGTTACAATACAATACACCACGACATGAATACTTGTGTAGTTATTTTATTGTCGTGTAAATGCAGGGATGGGCAAATTGCAGGGCAACATGTAAATGAATTACAAATTACCAATAACTGGAGAAAATGTAATTGAATTACAAATTGCAAATTACTTTGACTCAGAGCCTCAAATTACAAAATTACGAATTACGTAATTTCAATTACATCAATTACAAATTACTTTGGGACTTAAATCATTGGAATAGAAAAAACCTCAGGCAAGACGTGCATGCCTTTCCCCTTATGTCTATGTGTATCATTATTTATTATGTCAGAAAATGTCTATTTAGCTTTCTTTAAGAAACAGCAGCTGTACAAAGAAGTTATTTGATAGCAGTCGTCTGTTGGACCTTACAGTCATGCAGGTAAAACTAGAGAGCCTCTCTAGTCTCTACTGGTGCAGACCAAGGCAGGGCAGCGTTATATCGAATAAACAATTTTTTAGCAGTTGGATAACTATGAGGCGTTGCTAGTTTCATTTCTGTCGTCTTCTATATTCTATGCAGCAAGATTTCTAAATCTTTTTGTGCTAGTTGACTTTGTGGTCACTCACGCTGCACACAAAAACCATAGAATTCTTCATCTTCCTCTCCTTTATGACCACTAGATGTTCAGTATTTTGCTCGCTTTTGGTGACATTTTCAGATGTCGTTAGGCTACTAGCAATTCATAATTATAGTTATTCTATTAGTTTGGTCTGCAAACTATATGCAGGCAGCCACGTAGCTTACGATATGGACGAATCACTGTCGCAAGGATTGTACGTAGGCCTATACAATTTACCAAGGAAGCTTAACAAAGTTGCATTCAAAGTAATTTGATTTTTTCGGAATGTAATTGGAATTACAAATTAGAGGAAGAAATGTAATTGAATTACAAATTACAATGATAAGGAGCATCAAATTACAAATTACAAATGTAATTTAAATTACCTATATACGTGATTTCAATTACTCAATTAAATTACTGCCCATCCCTATGTAAAGGAAATTAAATTCGTGTCATGTTCAGTGTTTATGGCCTATAGAAGTCTAATCGACAGGGCTAATATTGAACATAATTTAGTGGACCGTTGGTATCTGCAGGCAAGAAGTTTAGCCTATGAAACACCAACGGCAAACACAACAGATGGTGTGCTATGGCAACCGGTGGAAGGAACGAGAGAGGAATGGATGGCTTGCCATGGGATGCCAAAGGACGTCTGCGAAAGGATAAAGGTCAAGAAACAAGAGCTCCAGAAAGCACTCGCCAAGAAATTTGGCCTCGATGATAGACCTATTGCAAACGTAAGTAGGCCTACCAAGGACATTACCAGTAGCTCGCGAATTTTATAACGTCATCGCAATTAACGTTTTAGAGCACTTTACAGTAAATAAATGTTTGAATGTCGTCATAGCAATAGGTATGCTGCTTTGATACGCCGTTAAAATAAATAAGCACTTTCAAAATTAATGACCTAGCTATCCGACAAACTAATGAGTGTTTAGCCTAATTCGAGGCATATGGTTAGACTGGTAGAACATAGGCTGAAGACAAAGACTGTGTCTGTCGGTTCGACAATAGGGCCTGTAAATCAGGATTATTTTCTCTAGACGAGTTCACCTTTCTGTAAAAGAAGGGCAGGTAGGAAAACTGTCTGTATAAGAACGCCCGTATGTTACAGTAGTGCTATGCTATCAGAGACTAGTAAATACGCATATTGAATTATACCGTAAAAATCATTCCAGTATCTGCAGGATTCGTCTTCCAGCGACAGCGGCGTTAACCAATGCATCATGTTCACTGAGGAACAACTTGATATGATGATAACAGAGGCCAAGAACGATGAGAAAACGACATCTATGCATCGTAAGAAGAGAAATCTGATTGACTTCAAGAAATTTTCTTCATACAAGTGGTCGATGCCAATCCCGTATATGTTCGACGGAACACTTAGTAAGTTATCGGATCGGATCTAAACATTTATAGTACGCCTCTTGCAGCATACGATGATTCGCAGAGGCGTTTTCAGCACAGGAAAGAAGCGTAGGCCTATATACTAAGGCTATTAATTGATTAATTAGTTCGGGAGATCTTTGTAGGCCTATTTGGATCATTTCTTCTTGCTATCGGATCTCCGAAAATATATGACATTATATTTATTTTTCATAGCAGGTCACATTTCTAAAGAACTATTGTGCAAATGTTTCTCTTCAATTAAATAAACGTTTATTTCAGATGATACGCAGAAAGCGAGGATTCGTGGTGCATTCCAGTATTGGGCGGATAACACATGCATTCGATTCATGGAATTGCCAACCAATGCCGTCTTTAACAGCAACTACATTCTCATTCAAAAAATTGAAAGCGATGGGTATTTACGTTGAAGTTTTAAACATGAACCTAGCATATTACTCTTTGTTTATTATGCTTTTATTGGACGACAGGTAATTACCAAGCACAAATCAATAGCGCAGAGCAGTTGTGAGCATAGGATTTGCTGCTTTTAAAAACGTGCCAGAGGTGCTCAATAAGTAGGGCTATTTCTTTCATTTGAGATGCATAGTCTAATTTGTCCAATAGTGACACATCGTTGTTAAACCTCTGAAACCATTATTATTCATTGTCAGGGATGTGGAATAATGTAATTAAGCAATTTAAATTACCGGTACGTAATTTCTATTGCTATTGTGATTGTTAATTTGCAATTTGCTGCTCTGCATGGATGAGAGGGCTGGAGGCTGGGTGGAGCTGGGTGGGGTGAGATATCGAAATCTAGCCGGCCGGCCACGTCGGGCACCCGTATGGGCGGGTTTGTGTTGAGGGGTGGCTGGGCGCGTGACATGGTGGTGTTGAGTGGTGTCGGAGGTGAGTCTGGGGTGGGGAATAGAGTGGAACAGTGTCGGTGAGGAAAAACCGACATTAACCGGGCAACTATCGGCGGGGCTGATGGGGCGAAAAAATTGAATTTCCCAGGCAACGTCGGGTGCCATTGCTAGTAATTATATAAACGTACATGTATGTAGCAGAAATTGTCATTAAGCGATGATCAGCATCCGATAACTTATGGCTACTCTCGTTTAAGACTAATAATCATTTTGTATGTGGTATATGTAGATGCTGGTCACGCCTTGGACGGATAGATAACATACCACAGCAAATCAATTTGGCATCAAACTGTTTAGAAGCGGTTAGTTAACTCTTACCT
Source organism: Lumbricus rubellus (assembly GCA_945859605.1). Taxonomy (NCBI): domain Eukaryota; kingdom Metazoa; phylum Annelida; class Clitellata; order Crassiclitellata; family Lumbricidae; genus Lumbricus; species Lumbricus rubellus. The sequence goes on along the minus strand of OX243813.1, from coordinate 9,184,030 downwards.
TTTTATTCGCGTTAATAATATTAATGGCTTTCAAGCGATTCTCAGACGAGAGACAACAAAGCCTTGCTGTTCAGTCTCTCCAGAAACATAGGGCCTATCATGTTCTTATATTTTTTATGTGGACTGCAAACCGATGTTTTTGGAACTTAATGCAGAAAAGTGGCATCAAAATGTTTTTCACATTGTTCGAATCTTCATTAGGATTCAACAACGCACTAACCTATTGAGTCAGATAATAATAATAATTATGTCGAAGTTAGTTGCATGTTATGGTAATGACAACGAAGAGAACAACGACGATGATGATTGTTGATAACTATGGACCTCACATTGTGCATTGTAGTTTGCTACTGTTCTTCATGAGATTGGTCACTCACTTGGTCTGGTCCATGAACAGTCGAGACTCGGCAGAGACGATTCTGTTAGGATTCTATGGTCTAATATTCAGCGGAATCAATGGCCCCAATACGAGGAAGCGTTGTTTACGGACGCTCTCGGACTTCCATATAATTACGGATCAGTCATGCACTATCCGTCCAAAGTAGGTAGCAACACCGTCCTGTCAATTTATAGACTATAATACAATTTACTCTGTATTATTATGGTAGCAATAAATATGTAGGCCTACGGCCCTACGCAACTGTCTCGTTGGTCTATTACTACATGATTTAACGTCAGTTTTATCATAATGTAATAGCAGTTCTACAACTAGAATATCCATATAGGCATACCCTACCCTAGCGATTATCTCCAAGTGAAAATGTATCAATGTTTGTTATAATGGTCCATCTTTTGGTACCCAGGATCCCAAGATGAACCAGTTGTGCGATATTAGCCTAAATTCTTTATATTTTCCCTCATCCATATTATTGAAATGAATAGTATATCCACTTGTCTATCACGACCCAATCCATGTAACGGCAGTGTTGCATAATTAATTTTATATGATTTGTAGCAAAAACTGACGGTCATCTTTACGTGGTCCATTTTTGGCAACCTTCTCTTACGTATTTGATGCTATACATTGTCAACATTGTCCACTTATTTTTGTATAGAATGTATTTTCAGTGAATTGTGACGATACAATGATTGCATTTCAATATCTGTATTAGATGGATATAAAACAAAACGTGGTTCTCTAATCTGTCTTTCCACGACAGGAATACATCAACTTAGGTTGTTGCAATGGTTCGTTGATGATCACTGTTTTACCAGTCTTCTTCTTCCTTATTCTCTTCCGTCAGTCGAATGACTACGATGAGGCTCCTACACGACTTCTCGAAATTTCTCTGTTTCTGATCAGATCCTTTGCTCTTAACATGTCAATATTCATCTCTTTCTCTTTCAGGTTTTACCAGTAATATTCACTAAGATAAGGAATGGATTAACGAATGTGTTAATGTATGTAATAACAGTGGTTTTTTTCTAGAAAAAATTAATGGTTCGTTGTGGCGGGATATCCTATCCCCGTAAAGCTATCTAGGGGCGATGAATTAATCTATCTTGTGGAGGTAATATTTATTGTCACCATTGTCCACTTATTTCTGCTTAGAATGGATTTGCCGTCTCCTCTGAGGTCGATACGATGCTTGCTTTGCAACCTCTGTATCAGATGAACATGGGACAAAGAGTGGATCTGGCGTTCCACGACAGAAAGATCATCAACTTAGGATATTGCACAGGTTCGTCGACGATCAACTGGTTCACAGTAGGCCCAGCATTCATTAGAATAACGAATGAATTAACGAGTGTAGACTGTAGGCCTAAATGCAGGCTACGCCATAAATAAATGCGTTGCCTAGAAAAGGTGCCGCAACTCATAAAGGGTACCGGTGTCACGAAATGGAGTATTCCCATAATAATCTATGCCCCAGATGAAAGATAGTTGAAAAACACTTCCGTGTGTGTTTACTGTTTATCCTTGCAAATTACCTTCCATTTGCTTTGTTGTGAACATTGTAACTAACAGGTGTGTTATTCCTACTGGCCAGCTTTGTCTGCTTTGTCCTTATAACACTTAGAACATTCAGAACACATAAAACCATTTAGAGTCACTAACTAAATTAGAGTCATCCTGCGTTGAACATTGCTTAATTACGAAACTTAAAACAATTAGGGTCATTTTAAATTTTCATTATAGCATAAATTAACCAATTAGGCCTAGATGCATTGTTCCCCAATTATACGCTTCGAGGATAGGACGGTTTCCCCAGGAATACTCTATGGCTGGTCGGTATATTTCATCCGGGTGGGGGAAAGAGAATAATTCATTCAACTTGAACGGCTTTGAGGAGGATAAAATATCCACTCGGCAAAACAGAGTTACAAGTAAATCATAAGGATTAAGGACAGCCAAAAAAGGTGCGGTGCGGCGGTGCGTTCAGATAGAAAATAATATTAAAATTTATGCTTTAATTTATGTTTCCAGAAATCTGCACTACTCCACTTGCCCAGCCTTGCCAACGAAGTGGTTACCAAAACCCGAACAACTGTTCTACCTGCATATGTCCAGGTGGATTCTCGGGACAGTACTGCAACGAAATAACACCACCACAAAATGGTAAGCCGTTTGCCAATGATGAGTTTTTCTTTAAAAAATATACAATGTTATACATGCACTTAGAACTCGATGTAATGTTGCTGCTCATCAATGCCGTTTTCTCATACATGTACCTGCAATGGTGTGGTTCTTATAAATCTAATGCTAAAGTGCTTACCTGTTCAGAAATGACTGTATCTGAACTTCCGCAAAAAGTTATTTCTATCGAGCACTGAAAAGCGTAAAAATCTTTTTTCAAAACACTTTCCAACAAAAAGAATCTTAATTGCAAATACTAATTTATTCGAATCGCTCTTATCCCCTGTAGCGTGTAGCCCGAGTATACTCGGGCTGCACAAACCATGCCAAAAGCGTGTAGCCCGAGTACACTCGGGCAAAGATTGTATTCCGACCCCGTCGGCGGGGGAGTTGGTATAAGCCCCGAATTTCGCCACAGGGTAATTGTAGCAGTGCAGAGGGTGCCAAGGCACATACCAGGCAGCCATAAACCAGCCTTTTAGGCCTAATAGCCATGTAGGCCTTGTAGCCCTTTAGGCCTAGAAGCCCTACTGCAGCCTTGTTGGCGGGGAACTCGTATTAGCCAGGGATTACGTCAGATGTTGATTATCGCTGTGCAGATGGTGTCATGACTCACACTAGAGCAGCCCGTTAGGCCCAGTAGCGCTGTATGCCTAATGGCCCTCTAGGCCTAGTAGACCTATAGGCCTAGCAGCCCTAATGGAGCCTGGTTGGCGGGAAACTCGTATTAGCCAGGGATTTCGTCAGAGGGTGATCGTCGATGTGCAGATGGTGTCTGACACATACTAAAGCAACCCATTAGGCCAAGTAGCCCTATAGGCCTAATGGCCCTCTAGGCCTAGTAGACCTATGGGCCTAGCAGCTCTATTGCAGCCCATTAGGCCCAGTAGCCCCCTTGGTCTAGTAAATGTTTGTTTTGAAAAATATTGAAGAAAAGTGATTTTCAATCAAAAAAAATCGGCCCCCCAAAAAAATTGGGGGCTGCGACCCTGAAAAAAATTTCGGGATAATTTCCAGAAAAATCGTTCGGTCAATTTCAATTTTTTTTATAGAAAACAATTTTTGAAAAAATGACACACTGTAAGAGAGTTATTGAAAATTTTAATACACGCTAAAGTTCAGATACAGCCATAGCCTAGGCGAGGAAACAGGTTAAAAGTTGTATAACTTTTGATGCGCTTGAAATATTTTAATGAAATCTGGCCATCATGTGAAAATATATTGTCTTTAAGACAATAAAACTTAATTTCGAAATTCTTACTTTTGGCCAAGATATTGGCAAAAACTAGAGGGTCTTTTGTGGCGCACCCTGTGTATTTGAATCGCTCGTCTACAGCAATGAACAACACGGGGAACCAGGTTATTCGCGAGCGCTTCGTCGTGCCAGAAAACCCAGATATATTAATTGGAGACCCCAGTCCAGTGTCCAAGTGAACCGAAGGCGAAGCAAATGAGCTGAAAAGACGGGTTTGGCTGAGGACGTGAAAGATAGGACTGAGGAATAAGCCTACTGAATGAAGTAATGTAGAAATTCTTCAAAGAGATCGGACTTTATTTTCGAGTGGTTAACCCGTGATACTGTAAGCCTAATTATTTTTTCCTAATGATCTTTGTGTTCTTGAATTTGAATAAACTCTCAATCATGCATTATTGTGTTCTTTTCCCTTTTAGATGGTTACTGGATGGCCCAATTATCGGAATTGTCCATCTTTGTTAACCAAATTTTGCTAAATTATTATGTTCATTGCCATAATTGTAGAAAAAAGTAGGTAACTGAGTGTCCTTTGGCTGGAAGGACTGAAGAAAGATGGGCCGGTAGACGTAGATTGCAATTTTCTGGTAGGCTATGATTATTTTGTTTTGTTGTGTATTAAATCGAACGCTTTTGTTATACGAATAATTAATTTCTGCGCATGTCCTTTAGCAAACTGTGGAGGCATTCTGAACATTGCATCCGGAAGTCAACAAGTTATCAAATCGCCAGGTTATGCTACCACAGGCTATTTTGAACATCAGGAATGCACTTGGTGGATTAAGGTATACACCAATAATTTACAATGTTGCAATTTTAATCGCACCAGAAATTTAAAGAATTTCGATATTTTCTAAATGTTGTTACGAGCAAACTTTTATGCCTAAGTAGCAGTATGAGGATGACCATTCACTATAAGTATCTCACGATACGATGTGCAATTGTTTCAGTCGTTGATTCGTTGTCGTATCCTCCCTCCCTCCCTCTCCCACGTGCCCACAGATAACTAGCCTACCGAGACACCAACATTATAGGCCTCATCCGAGTCTTTAAATTTCCCAAGGGCCGTAAATTAGCATGATAACAAAGAATTTTAGCCTACTCGTCTTTGCAATGAGATTCCAAATGATTTGTGATTAAACATTAGGCCTATAAAACAGTTATTTTGTTTACAACAGACACCAGCGAATTACACGTTAGAGCTGGAGTTTCGCGGAAACTTCGGCATTGTCTGCAGCGTAGGATCAGCTTGCCTGTTTCATTGGGTTGAAATCAAGTACAAGAAAGACCTTGGATTAGAGGGTTCCAGGTAAACAACAACACAATTTTGTTCAGTTGTTTCTTACCTGCACAGTAGGAAGGCTGACTTTGATCCAACTGAATTCATTCATTCATTCATTCTGAGAATTTATATAGCGCCTCTTCAAGATAACTACTCAGAGGCGCTCTCTGCACTAACTACCCGAAATGATGTTTTGTTTTGCAACTTGTTGTTATTTTTTGCGAGCAAAAAATAACAACAAGTTGCAAAACAAAACACAGTTAGCTGAAAGAGTCACCAGTGGCGAACCCTCGCAAACACGTAGAGTTAACTAATAACCATCGGATTCCCGTAGAGCTGGTAGATGGCATGGTTGATCAGAGTCTCTGGTAGGTGGTAGATGACTCCCGTCCGGTTAATCGCTGATGCTCAGCAATGATGCGTGTAGGAGAAGGCATTCGTCGCTTGTCGGTCGGTAGTTGATTGCTATTTTCATATTCTTTTCCCCTTTTGCTTCTCTACTTTTTCTCATTACCTTCGTCTTTTCGATGTTTATCATCATCCCATATTCTTTGCTGGTTCTATTTAGTTCATCCATTATGTCTTGTAGGTTTTCTTCTGTGCTTGCCAGCATTGCCTGGTCGTCTGCAAATCTTAGCGCCTTTATCATCTTTCCTCCAACCTTTATTCCTTCTTCCGTGTCCTGTAGTGCTTCCCGTGTCAGCTCTTCGATGTAAAGATTGAATAGTACGGATGAGAGTGGACACCCCTGTCTCACACCCCTTCCTATTTTTTCAGGTTCCGATAGCTAGTTCCCCCACTATCCTCACTCTTATCCTCTGTCTCATATACAAGTTTCCTATTAACCTTCTATCTCTCCAGTCCACTCCCATCTTCCTCAGGATTGTCATTAGTTTCCTCCAGTCTACCCTGTCGGACGCCTTCTCGTAATCCACAAAGCATATGTACACTTCTATGTTGTTTTCCAGACTTCTTTCCGTTAGTATTCTTAAAGCTGCAATGGCGTCTCTCGTTCCTCTGCCCTTTCTGAACCCGAATTGATCTTCCCCAAGACACCCGTCTGCCTCCGCCTTTGCCTGCAGTCTCCTTGTCAGTACCCTTAGCAGCACCTTCGAAGCATGGGTCTAGAAGCAGTAAACTCCAACCTGTCTGAAAAAACTGTAAAACTGTGAATGCTGTGTGTGACATCTTAAAGAGCATAAATTTATTTGCTGAGCCTTGATTTTCTGGAATTTCATGTGTAGTGTGTAGAGTCTAGACTATGTCTTCTATAGCCAGTGTCTGTCCTATCCGGTAGATCTCAACTTTAGGATTGGATCAGTCTATCTCCACTATTGACTTGATGAACTACAATTTATCAAACTGGGCCGTTGTCACGATAGAAAGTCTCCCCGATACAAAGTCTTCCCCCCCCCCAAACAAATACATCTCAAGCCCCCGCGTTGGGACCCTGCGCAAGTCCTTCACTCTCAATTGCGCATGCGCCTTGGCGTGATACTCCGATTCAGTGTCCTCGCTGTTGTCGGGAGCGCCTCTGAGTTGCAATCTGGAAAGGCTCAATAGCAAGTGCTCAAACATGCATATATACATAAATCACCACTGGAACGATACAGAAATTTTCGAAGGAGGTACACAATTTAAGCTTTGGGTTTTGAAAATTTTGTTGTTGGTCTTTTTGGCAAAAAGATACACTTTGCGCGCCAGGAAAGCTGATGACCTTTTTAGTGCACCTTTTCCCTATTACATCGAACTCGAACCTGTAGGGGACCACGTTCGTTATGTCCGCTAGAATAACTTGTGACAAATGAAGAAATTTCTCAATGGGGGCCGTGGCCTGATTTGCTCCCTGGATCCGCTCTTGCATCACTTTTATTATACATGTAAGCTTGTGTAATGTGTAGGCATTAGGAAATATAAATTATGTTTATGACTTCGTGTGGACTATAATTATATACTCCATGATTATTGACCTGGTGGCGATTCAGCATCGTGCCATACTGACTTACTGAACCGGTGAACCCGTGTCTTAAACTGTTTCAGCTTAATAGGCTAATAATAATGTAGCGGACCAGGGGTTGGGCGAAAACACCAGGAGCCGAGTACCAACCCCAGTCGTCAAGGTACCCTCAGTCAGTCCGCGCAGTAAGGCCTTAGCTGTAGACCAAGGACTAGCCGGCTAGGCTTAAACACGTTTATTGAAGAAACCACGATGATCATATAGAGTTCACAGCAATCGCTATAGCACTTCGAGAACGAACTGTTTGTGTCAATTTCTACAGCGCTGGAATCAGAGTTCGTGCGTCGATGCAGCAGTTTATGTAGCGCCAGAGTTCGTGCGTCGATGCAGCAGTTTATGTAGCGCCAGAGTTCGTGCGTCGATGCAGCAGTTTATGTAGCGCCAGAGTTCGTGCGAAGCGTTCAGGAATCGAATCGGCGTCTTCGAGCACAGCGGGCAATAACGCCTGCGTGAATGGTCAGAGCAGATTCGCGGTGGTCAGGATTCGAACCGGCGTCGTCAGGTTCCAGTGACTTCTGTAGCGCCAGTACAACGGACTCAGTAGCAAGTGAGTTTCGTCGTCGGAAGTGATCACAGCAGATTCGCGGTGGTCAGGAATCGAACCGGCGTCGTCAGGTTCCAGTGACTTCTGTAGCGCCAGTACAACGGACTCAGTAGCAAGTGAGTTTCGTCGTCGGAAGTGATCACAGCAGATTCGCGGTGGTCAGGAATCGAACCGGCGTCGTCAGGTTCCAGTGACTTCTGTAGCGCCAGTACAACGGACTCAGTAGCAAGTGAGTTTCGTCGTCGGAAGTGATCACAGCAGATTCGCGGTGGTCAGGAATCGAACCGGCGTCGTCAGGTTCCAGTGACTTCTGTAGCGCCAGTACAACGGACTCAGTAGCAAGTGAGTTTCGTCGTCGGAAGTGATCACAGCAGATTCGCGGTGGTCAGGAATCGAACCGGCGTCGTCAGGCAGGACGGACCGTCGTATCCGCCTCTGCAGCACCAGGAGTAGAACCGTCGTCGTAGCAGCTTCGTCCGTCAGCTAGGTTGCGGTAGTCGGGAACCGAACCCCTGTCACGTAGAGGAACACCTGAAGAGGCCGAAGGTTCGATCTCGAGGCACAGATTCAGGATTTTACTTCCTCTACAATAGTATCACTCAACAAGCGTTTTACCGCTCATCAAGCCAGATCATCTGCCAGCTACTACGCGTTTTACCGCGTTCTTCGCTAGACCATTCGTCTGCGTCGAAGCACGAAATGTTCAGGGCTTAACGACACTGTTTCATATCGAAGATGATTAGTGTCGGAGGCAGAGAACAACCTCACACTCCACTTTTATATTGCGACCGAGCCACCCGCTGTAAAGATCCCCGCCCGGGAATTGAACCTGGGCCGCCGGCGCGGCGAGCGGGCTACAACCCACTCGACCACGCAGGATCGAAGCACGGGCAGAACCTCTCTTATATAGGCTCAAGGCTAGGCCAAGCGATGCATGCTAGCCAGTAGGTGGACGTATGCTGAGCGCACAATGGAAAATTCCCCACATGCACGTATGCTGAGCGTATGTAGGGCGAGCAGACACACGCAAGCAAACAGCAGTAGCAAGCAAGCAACAGCAGCAGCAGCAGCATAAGGCAGCAGCGGCAAGCAAACAGCCCGTAGCAATATTTCAACAATAATTATTGATTGCTTCTGCTCTTTCACAGGTTTTGTTGTTACGATCGACCAAATCATACATTGATTAGCGAATCCAGTGAGATGATGGTCATATTCCGAAGCAACGACAGCTTAGGCCTCGAAGGGATAACTTATCAGCTTGGTTTTCAAGCAGTCGTTAAATCGAGTAAGAGCTATAATATTGGATTTCTAAATTCTAATGTACTGCAATTACGATAAGCTCTCTCGTCAATATTATGCTTTGCAAAGCTGCCAAAAATATGTGACGAAATTCATGACTTGATAGCATATACACCAGCAGGTCTAATAGCACTTCGTAGTGCACGTAATGGTTCTCAAACTTTCAACAAAAGAATAATATTTTTGTGCATTGTAAAGAAGTGAAATCCGTCTATGCATTTGTTTAGTTCCAACAGTTGCCAGCAGCAGCAGCAGCAGCAGCAGCAGTCCGACATCGACTCCAGCTACTACTAGCCACGCTTCAACTTCAGAATCTACCAAGAACATTTCAAATTCAACTCTAATTGGCAGCAGCACAACTTCTGGTGAGGGAAACAAATCCAAACGTTTAGCCTGATTGATTCATCTGTTATGGGACTTATTTTCATGTGGCGCCCCTTTAAGAAAACTACTCAGTGGTGCTTCCGACTCCAGCGCGCCCCAAAAGAGCAGTTTTAAGTTTGGGGACGAAGGACACTGGTAGGGCACCCTACTGTGAGCGTAACTCAAAAGCAAAGCCATTCCAGATCACTGTGTGAACTACAGCGAAGGCTCGAATCTCCATTATGATTATGAGCAAAAGTAACAGAGATTCTAAAAGAATATTTTCCTCAGTGTGTAGGGCACAATTAGTGCCCTTGGATACCCGCTGTGATACATCGTAGCTCTCGGAAATAAATCGGGGCGAGGTCCTGACGACATCGCCACGCCAGAGTAGCTACCCTAAACTCAACATACTGGCAGATTTGGGGCCAATTATCTACTTTGTAGTAACAGTAGGTTCTATCTGGTTTATTCGATTGCCCTATAATGAGCGATGCTATTCCAGTAGTCTCTTAGGCTATTGGTGTAATTGTGACTGTTAATGGACAATTTTTATGGCGCTACTTTTATGATTATTTAAATTGTCGACTGCTAACAGTTGCAATCGTATGAAACAAATTTAATTTGGTTTTATAAATAAAGAGTTTTGGTCTTCTCAATAAATGCAGGATGACCTTCCAGGCACGTGCGGATCAGGATCATGTGCCTGGACGGCTTCTATATCATGCTTTAATTAACAAGCAGCTGCTTTTCATACACATTTGTGACGAAATTCAACGATTGATAACTATAATTCAACCATGATAATATTATGCAGTGAATTTAATGATTCTAACTCTTCTAAAAGATACATCTTGTGTCTATAAAAGGATCGAGGTGTTCCTCTGCGTGTTTTAGTTGGATCAGTTAAAAGCAGAAGCAGTCCGACATCAAATCCAGCGGCAGGAGCTTCAGGGTTTCTACTACTAAGCGTGCTACTGCAACTACGTTACCTGCCATACTGTTAAAACTAACGCTACGACAGGTGTAGCTACAAAACCAGCTACAACTTCAAGTAAAAGACTCAGCAAAGAAATAATTATTGCAGCATGTTCAACACAATGACCCACTCAGCAGTTATCGCATAATCTGTCTTTTTTTATTTTATGAATCCTCGGTGAGCGATGCCTGAAGGTCTCTTAGCTAGGCTGTCGTTATTTTGCCATACTCGCCAGTGGTGTAGTGGGGAGGAACGCGGGGAAACGCCGTTCCCCCACTTTTTTTCAGGGATAATGGAATATTACTACTACTACTACTACTACTACTACTACTACTACTACTAATAATAATAATATTATAAAGAGCGTTCCCCCCACTTCATTTTTTAGGACTACACTACTGCTACTCGCCAAGGCCCTTCAGGCTTTTTAAACAAGATTATTTTCTGTATCTTTTCTCTTATTCCGTTGCAATAATTAGGAAAATGTCACATTATGTCACTAAGCTCAATGCTCATCGGTTATAAGATGCAAAGAAATTAGACTATATAATATATAGGCCTATCTATAGAGTTTTAAAATTTTATTAAGTCGACACTACTTGACTGTGCGCAGTGCCGCGGAAGCATAATATAATATTATAATTATAGGCGGCGTATCAATGCATATTATTTAGTTTCAATCTATTGAATAAAGATGATTTTACTTGTAACTATGACTGTGTTTGTGTGGTTCTAAGAAAATTTAAAGATAAGCAACATAATGCCTACGTCGTTATCCGACCTACAATCAGAAATCCGGTTCAAGGACGATTGATCACCGGACGGTTGATCACCGGACGGTTGATCACCGGACGGTTGATCACCGGACGATTGATCACCGGACGATTGATCAGTGATCACCGGTCTAGTGGTGACTGCAATTAACTAAGGATGAAAGTGAAATGTCGTAATAACCGCTAGTAAAGATAAACATCGTCGGCTTCTGTTAATTCACAGGCCTACCCACAGCAAATAGCACATCACAATTATTATGTACGCATTTCAAACAAACGTATTTTGTTCTTTACAGTCAAAGGCCCTTCGCAGCCCATCAAAGTTTAAAAACAAACCGGTGTAGAGATCTCTGCATTTAAATAAGCTTGAAAGAAAAATTTCGTATTTAGCCTACCGCTACTAAAGATAAACATCGTCGGTTTCTTTTAATTCTTATATGTAGGCCTACATGTATACTTCAAATAGCACATCACGATATTATGGACAAACAAATGATCTTACTTTATTGCGTGTAGTTGCCGATATATCTCAATGGTTACCTGTTTAATAACGCTTCCCCCTTCTCTCTCCCTCACTCTCCCACTCCCGCGCGTCTTCTCTTTCTCTCTCTCCTGCTTTCCCTCTCCCTCTCTCCCTCCCCTCCGCCCCTCCCCTCTCTCCCTCTCTCTCCCTCTCTCCTTCTCTCCCTCCTTACCTCCCTCTCTCCCTCTGTCTGTCTGTCTCTGTCTCTATCTCTATATCTGTCTGGCAAATATGTCTGTCTGTCGCTGTCTGTCTCTGTCTGTCTCTGTCTGTCTCTGTCTGTCTCTGTCTGTCTCTGTCTGTCTCTGTATGTCTCTGTCTGTCTCTGTCACTGTCTGTCTGTCTCTCTCCTTGCGAAACAAGTGATCTTGGGCCAGATAAGCAATGACGACGTACAGGCGCAGTGCCTGTCATCTAGCGCCATCTTGCTGGCCGGGACACGAGTATTTCCTTTACTGCCCTAGTAGCATGGATATCGTCTAACCGTACTCTAACCGACGGCGCCTATAGGCCTATAGGCCTATATCCGGCTGAGACTAAATTTGTCTGGCTAGGCATTTGGAAGCAACTAGTTAAACTCGATCTCATGAGAAGGGAAAGAAAGTGGAAGAGAGAAGAATAGAGGAGAATAGATGAAAAGAGAGAAGAAGATAGAAGAAGATAGGAGAAGAGAGAAGAAGATAGAAGAAGATAGGAGAAGAGAGGGAATCGATTAAACGCTTGCAAACTATAGCGCTGTACATGTAGCCTACAAGTTATGCAGTAGGCCCCTAGGCCTAATCTTAATTGACATCAAACTCAACTGCTAACAGAACAGACAGCCTGCAATAACGTACTGATAGGCTGAATAACCTTGACCCCATCCTTAGTCCAGGTTGGGCCATTCTTAAAAATCAGAATAAAAATATGACGATGAATCGGCATTTAAACATGAGGCTTTCTGAGCATTTGTGCAAATATTTGAGGTGTACGCAAGCGCTATTCACTGTGGGAGCAAGATGGGTTTTTCGGTGATGGCTAATTAATTATTTCAGTGGTATTATATAGCCGCATAATTATATCCCCGACTACATCAGTGATTACATAGTGAAATGATCACGAATATTATTTAGAAATGTAAATACTGAGATCGCAATGGCTTGGAACGTCCTGGTCATAGTTTTCCTACGATTACTGTGTGTGCACTCTGCATACCCCCATCTTTCCATTGAGTATTGTATCATAACAAGTGTATCATTGTACGTTAAAGCTCTTTTTCGTCTTGGTTGCCGTCTTAGTATGGAACTTCGTTGAGCTTTACTGGCAGAGGGAGCTTATGGAATGTCGAGGGAGCTTATGGAATGTCTGATCCCTTAAGTCTGCTCAAACGTTCACGACTTCGTGTTCGTGACAGCTTGAATAACAGCGCCATAAAGAAAGCCTTGAAAACATACGCACAATCTGATCTCATGTAGTTTTTATGTTCAAAGTTTAGAAGCAGGAGACTTACTTCCGCATTGCTCCACTATCGAGCATTAACCTTAGTTTATGCTGTTTGTAAATTTTATTTATCTATCGAGCCTCCGATAATTCAGCAGTAAAGCTGTTGAGCCTACTTCCTTTTTGGTAATTTACGGCGTCTTACAATACGGTTTATTCATAGGCTATAGGCTGAGGTTGCCTTAAAGATAACTCATCCATAAAGCAAACGTTGTTCTGAGTCTGTTATAAAAGGCTTAATCTCGATTGAGGTAACTGCAAACGCTAAGAGCACGCTGTCTTTGAGGTCAAGTTTGTACGGAGAGGAAGGAATCAACCGTTTGATAATTAATAGATGTTAAGAGAAAGCGTAACGTTCCTTTAAGTGCAATATCTTAGCAAGATGCTTATCTTAACTATTCGATATTTTTTCCATCTATTGTCGATGGCAACACTTCTGCACATTATGTCAGGTAAGAATATTTGACTGAGCAATATAATAAACCATTTAGCTGGAAACGAATGTGATATTACTCAAGAAATTAGAGTGTCATAATTATTATAGGTCTTATGCTTCACGAAAGTGTGTCTCCAGACATTAAATACATGCACGCTGCCGCGGTTTTGGAGCAAGCATTAAATCGAGTAAGAATTAGTTTTTCAGATTTCTCATGCACTGCACCTACGATACACGTGAGCTCTCTCGTCAATATTATGCTCTTGAAAATCAATAAATGCCAATAATATTTGACAAAATTCATGACTTGATATCGTATACAACAGCAGGCCTAATAGCACTAGGCCTAATAGCACTACATACTACATAGTGCACGCAGTGATTCTCACTCTTTCAAAAGATTAGTTTTGTGTATTGTAAATAGTGAAATCCTTCTGTGCATTCTTTAGTTCCACCAATCACCAGCAGTAGCATTCCGACATCGACTCCAGTATCTACAAAGACGACTTCCAGTTCAGCTCTAACAATATCATCTGCAACCTTAGGTAAAGGAAACAAATAATCATAGGCTAAACCTTTATCCCATTTCATTCACTCATTCGGGAACGTATATACCATTTATTAAATACCATTCATTAAGGCAACAACCGTAGCACATTGATAAAAAAACCCAGAATAACAATATTAACATTAACATTAATGATTAACATAACAGAAAGAATAAAGAGTAGCCTATATCAGTGGTTCTCAAAGTGGTGGTCCGCGGACCGGTGCCGGTCCGCGGAGTCCTGATCACCGGTCCGTGAAGAAGTCTGAGAGTTAAAAATAAATTATAATTATTAATTTGCATATTTAAAATTGTGAAATTATTCGAATTGTTGTTCAAAATGTTTCACACTTCTGTCTCAAAATTTAAAAATACATTACCAGTGCCTTATTTTAACTTGCCAAATGGCTGTACAAACAGTTTTTATTAATTAAAAATTCCTAATTTTAAATAACCTTATGATTATTTTTTTTACATAATACAGTTCACTTTTGTTTGTGCTTGCCATTAAAGTTAGCGGTCCGCGGGCTTCCCAGATAAATTATTGCCGGTCTGCGGCCTGCAGAAGTTTGAGAACCACTGGCCTATATCACAAAAATGAACAGTACGTCATAATAATAATAATAACGACAATTTATATGGCGCCATAACGCGATCATACCGCTACAAGGGCGCCTCACAACTGGCTTAAAGCAAAGGATCATATACGGTTGAGCACTTAAAGGGGAACCCCAAAGGGACAAGTCCCGCTATCAGACGTACCCCAATATCAGTCGCTGATGAAGTGGCAGACCAGACAATGTAAACCGATTAAATACATGTAGGCTACACGTGTAGCTGAACTAATTATCTCAATGAAATCATAATTATGGGTACTGCTAGTCAGTTATGAAAGTACAGTAAATGGAACTTGAGATTACTAAACTGAAGTGATCATATTGGCAAACAGGCTAAAGGTCAGAACAGCTGCGGCAAATGGTTGTTAGGAAGGGAAAATACTGTATGATACTTGGGTCAGATCATGCACCAGTAGCCAGAATACTTAAAAACAGATATCAAATTAATACAATTCAATGATCATTGGTCAATGATCACTCTTCATTGAACTTATATAGCGCTTCTTTGAAAAACTACTCAGAGGCGCTCCCGACTCCGGTGCGCCCAAAAAAGCAATTTTATGTTTGACGACGAGCAAGGATACTGGTAGAGCATCGAAGTGTAGGCCTATGCGCAACTATAAATGGAGGCCATTCCAGACCACTGGGCTCGATTCTTCATCAGTTCTGCATACGATAAAAGTATATTTGTGTTTGAACATTAGCTATTATCCGGTAGATATATTAGCCTATTTCAAGCATTCACAAATTTAATGTAGCCTAATGCTTGAATATTATTACATTAAATTTGTATTCATACAGCTCCAGTTGTAAATGGAAGGTCGTTGTTTCGGTGCTCCTTTGAAACGACATCAAGATCCTCTGACACTCTCTGTGGGATGACTCAAGACATAACGGATCAATTCGACTGGACGGTGGCTCACGATCCAACGCCTTCCGACTCAACTGGTCCGGATGCGCCGTTCGCTGGAGATCTCTACGTCTATATTGAAGCCAGCGAGCCAAGACAACCCAACGACGAAGCTCGGTAAAATAATTATTATGCGTCTGATCTCCTAATAAATAATGCAATGCGAGAATTAAGGATTGACTCAAACCATGCATGAAAACCACAGAACTTAATAATTATGTGTTACTGGAAATTGTGCAAGGTTTAATATAGTTTTATAGTGAACTCACCAAATTGGCCTCACTTCAAAGGTGAGCTGATCAATTTATTGTGGGGTTTGTTATGAGGCTTCGCATACTTTTTCCTTCACAATTCCTGCTGTCTGAATTAAGAATCCTCAACATTGAATAGATACGAATCATGCTAGTCTTCGAGCTTATGCCTAAGTAGCCTACCTGCATAATATTTCACCATGTGCCTTTAGGCCTACTGACTTCTCCATTCTGTCATCTAATTTGGCTCCCTATAACTTCCAATCATGGGCTAATTACAGAGGGATTGTCACCCAAATAAGACACTAATAACTGTGGTTATGGTTGCGGTTAAGGTCCTAAACTTCTTCATTCAGAGCAGTTAAGCCTATGCTTATCCTGTTATGCAGAGGTCTTCTGAAGTAACTACTCAGAGAGGCTCCTAGCGCCTTGCCAAAATGAATTTTCAATCAAACAAACAATTTTCGATTGTTTATTGTTAGTAGGCCTACATGGACTTTTCTGGTTAAAAACGGCTAATTTTATTTGGCCTGTTAATTGGTAAAATTGCGCCTGAAATGAATGAATTCTTACAATTAAAGACGCGAGTCTGTCTATATTCCCAATTTAAAAAAAATAAAATTATTATGATGCGGCTTCACGTTCGACCCATGTACGTTTTCTCGCTCTTAGAAGCTCTGAACAGACCTTTTTGTGTTTATTTAGATTATTTTTTCCAAAGATGAACTATACTGGAGAAGTATGCGTCGACTTTTGGTATCACATGTTTGGTTTCCACATCAACACTCTGAAACTCGTCAAAATAACCGGTTCCCATTCGACTGATCTTTGGTCAAGAACAGGACAAATTGGAAACTTTTGGTTGTACGCATCGGTCGGAGTTCAATTGTCAACCAACTTACAGGTACAGTTAGGGAAAGCATTGCCTTTCTACCTTCGTTACTATTTGTGTGGCTCTGAAAAGAGCATTTTCAATCTCGCATTGACGGTGGGCCGTTGCTCGCCCTAAATGCAAGTTCACTCTCTGCGATAAAGATTCTGGAAATTGTAAGCAAAGTCAATCAATTTTGTTGCGGCCAGTAGTTTGGGCAATATAGGCTATGTGAGGTTTTCATGAATTGAATATGACAGAATGAACACTTTTGTGTGTATAATCGTAAATTCACAGGCCTAGGCCTATATACTATAATTATAGCTGAAGTAGTTATAGGATCTACAGGATCCAAGATAAGCTTACATAGCCTACATGTAAAATAAACATGAAGAGTCAACTGTGGAATTACAATGCATAAAGTTAGGTCCTATAATAATAATTGACAGAATAATTCCGGCAATGTAAAGCCTCCAATAGTTGTTGTTTTATGAAAAACATTTAAATTCCCAGTATGGCTTCAAATGGTTTTATAATTATTGTTTTGCGTGCATTTCTTTCAGCTTCAGTTCATTGGCATCAGAGGCGAGGCATACTCCGGAGATATTGGTCTCGACAGGGTTGAAGTTAGATCAGGGCCGTGCTGCGATGTTTAACATTTTCGAGAAGTGAAGAAAGACTTGGATGTCAAAGGACACTAATCGTGACATATTATGATCGCCTTTTCGTCGGTTTGCTTATAATTAACTTCGCTAAACTGCATGGAGCATTGAAATGAACCTTAATTACTGTTTGATCATGTTCTCGAATCTCTGATGATATCTAGGCTGGTTAAAGTGGACCAACGAACAGAACCCAAAGACCCATTTAAGTAATCTTCTGGGGGCAAAAGTGAAGTTGCCAATATGACATCAAGCTTCAGGGTTTGTAATTTCAAGTCGGGTACAAACGCAGGTTTTCCAGAAAACACAATCGCCATGTCACAACGAATGAGGAACCGTTACTTAATTAATCATGTATAATTTTCCCCCTCTTCTTTGTAGAAAACTGGCAAACATCAAGACTCCCTCAAACGATCATGTCACATATACATAGAGTTTCCTCCCCGGAAATGTTTCTATGACTCTAATTGATGGCAGTTTAATCTCAAATTTTCGAAGAAATTTGTAGGCTCTATGCTATCAGCGACTTACCAACCTAGCCGAGGTACTTTGGACACTCTAAACTTAGGGACTAAAGAGTGAAAAATAATTAGATGGCTATTTAAAGCTAGGATCTGTAATCAAATGTTGAACTTTATTTGCAATATTGCATAGTTAAAATCACATTTATTATTCAAGACAAAACAAGAATAGGCCACAGCCGAAATGAAGGCTGTTGGTAAATTTGGCCTGTCGCTTATCAAATAGTTAAGGGTAGCCTATAATATTATTAATATAGCTAGCGTACACTAACAGTCTAACACCGTATCCTACTTAATGAAAGGAAGGTTATATGCAGAATACTGCATCAAGCACATTCTAGGTTTAATAGTAGGTTTCTAGATTACCAAATTGAGTAGGGCCTAGCCTATAGGCCTATATTGAGTAATGAACAGTTCAAGGCAGATCTGAAATAAAAGTTAAATTGTCTTTTTTTATCAAATGAAAATAAACAAAATGCATTGGTTTGTCGTCTATGTATACATGCTACTGTAGCACAGTGTTAGATTTTCAATAATACAATAATATTGATTATCTTTGTCGCCTGCAAAAATTATAGTGACAGCGTCGACACATTCAATCAGTGATATTTCCTTGATGATTTTTCAACAAAGCGTTGCAACTGGTGTTCTAATTTCACTCATTGTAGCGTTAGTCTAGCAGTAACTTTATTATTAACGGTATAGTAGATGACGTAGTTGCAGCAGGACGATTAGTAGTAGATACCCTGAAGTGTAGCTGTTAGATGCTAGAGTTGATGTTGGACTGCTACCACTGCTAACTGGTCTTACTAAAACAATATACAGACGAACCTCGATTATTTACTATGTACAACATGAATCGCAAAGTGTAACTTAACTTATACTCAAGTAGTGCCGCGTGTCCTCAGTCCTAGTCTATCGACTGCGCTGGCTTCCAGTTGAGTTCAGAGTAAAATACAGATCGGTGTATAATGACCTACATTTCATTAAGCATCACTGTACCTTCCGACCATCATTCACTACTTAGTACTTACTCGTTACATCCATCCTCGTTGCCTACAATCGTCAAGTAGATCTAAGGCCTACTGGTCTTTAAGCTGAACCATGACGCAGAACACTGCGGGTCTGCTCCACTCTCTCTCTTTCTCTTAGTGGATCTTATTTTACTTTCTTCTTTAAAAGAGCGACTCAAACACAACTCTTTTTATTGGCTTTCAAGCACTTGGATATCTAACAGTATGGTATCTTCTATTATTGGCGACTAACTCTTCGCGCCTCAGTCATATTTCAGAGCGACCAAGCGCGCGTTGCAATTTAATTAATTAATTAATCAAAGTACGAGCCATTGCGCGCTCTTTACAATACCATAAACAGTGATGTTTATACTATTAAACCTTCAATTTTGTTTTAAAAAGTCTGTGAAATGTCAAACTTATTTTCTATGGCATAACATAGAAGAGACAATCTGTTCACAGTGCATCAGAAATCCAACATCTAACCCTTACTCGATTTAACGATTGCTTGAAAGCCAAGCGAATCAAACTCCACGTCTACCAGTTTCTCAATGTAGTTACTTCGGAAGATAACCATCATCTCATTGGATTCGCTAGTCACGGTAAACCTCGGTCGATGGTCACAACAAAACCTGTGATGACGAAAACACATAAATTAAGCAGTGGCGGCGCCAGGATTTTAGTTTTGGGGGCTGAATTTCCGGAAAAAATTCCGTTTTCACCGCCATAATTTCTTTTGACTTTTTTAGTCATCGGCTTCCATTTGGATGGTCTGAACGTCGAAATTTGTGGTTTTTACATGGGAAAAAATGGATCGCCTATTTTGCCGCCGCTACTGAAATTAAGAGTCAGTGGCTAGCCAAAGATCTTGCAGGAGCGAGTCGCCTCTGGCGGCACTAGTCTTGTGCATGCTTGGCAAAATAGGACCGACCTAGATGCGTGCGTGTGGGAAAATTGAACTTGATAAGTTTAACAACAAATATAGCCTAAGACAGTCTTAAGTTGAGACCATAATATGGATAGTCGGATAGGAAAGACGCCGATACCGGACAAAGTCAAAACGCATTCCAGAGCTTGGACCGATGCAACCACATAATTAGGCCTATCTGGTTTACTTCTAAGTTTGCAATCCCAATACTTCGTTTAGGCTTATGTCATCCTTCTGTATGAGAGGAGGAACTTACAGACGAAGAATAATTATGCTTGAGTTTACCTGGCGCCCTCTAATCCGAGGTCCTTTTTGTACTTGATTTCAACCCAATCATATGCGCAAGCTGAATCCTCGCAGTAGATACTGAAATTTCCTCTGAACGACAGCTGCAACGTGCAATTCTCTGGCGCCTGTTTCAAACAAAAATAATGGTCGTCATGTCAAACTGTTTAATTAAATTAACTTTCATCAGATAAAATTACTATGGTCTTAATGCTGTGAAAGATGTGAAATGAGCACAGCACTAAGCTTACTTATGGCTGTTGAGCGATTCATGACGAATCTTGAAGAAGCAATACCGTTTTCATGCTCATTTTGTGACACGGATGGGACGTGTGCTCGCATAGGGTTCATATAGGTCTCATTAAAAGCTGATGGACTCGTTGTAGAAGTACAAATAGACAAACAGGTCCGCTTGATTGAAACGCTGATTGCATATATTCACTGTGTAATGACAGGCATTAAGCCTACATGTTTCAGGCTTATAATGTATTTTCTTATAGCACCATAGGAATTAATCAACACTTTAAATTTTACGTGCATGTCAACTTTAAAAACATTGCGAATATTAGAAGACCTTAATCCACCAAGTGCATTCTTGATGTTGAGTGTAACCTGAGGTTCCATAGCCTGGCGATTTGATAACTTGTTCAGTTCCAGGTGTAATGCTCAGTATACCACCGCAATTTGCTACAGCATAATCACAGGCAGAAATTAATCATTCATATAAGAAAAGCGTTCTGTTTAATAAATAATGATAACCGGCAGCGGGAAACAATTTTTAAATTTTAACATAAACGTTCCAAGAGTGCCCCAGCCCTGACACCGTGTGAGACAACACTTCCCATCCAGTCACCCCCCGCTAGCCAATCACTTACTCATCACCCCACAGCTTTCTACTACAAATTAAAATCTGCATGACCTCTTCAAAAATTCGTACATCTATTCAGTCCTTCGCAATCCATGCTCGCTCACTCTCAATGAAGCGCTTCTTATCGGTTCTTATCGGTTCAGAAAGAGCATCCAAAACTGGTGAAAAGCTAAAGTAGGAGTACGATGCGAAAATGAACAACAAAAACACAAAGATCATGACAATAAACAAAGGACATGAAACAACAGAATGTATAGCTATAGATCTTTCCAAAACTTCGAGGTTGTGCATCGATAATAAACAATGTACCATTTTGTGGTTCTGCTATTTCGTTGCAGTATTGTCCGGAGAATCCATCTGGACAAATGCAGATGAAGCAGTTGTTCGGGTTTTGGTAACCACCTCGTTGGCAAGGCTGGGCAAGGGGAGTCGTGCAGTAATCTGCAAACACAATAAGTATTAGATTGAATATACAGAAGACAAAAGAACATTTTGTACAGAGCAGAATAACTGATATTAAGTGCTTGATCCAAAAAAAAGCTGAGAGTCTTTCCACTGAGCTAGTACTATGGTCCAATCCATACCGCAAGTCTTCAATCTTGCACTGAGGTCTTTCTGCCATAATGCTCCATTAGGTTTTCTTAAATAATTTGTACTTACTACTCCAATTGCTATGCTTGATGCTCAATTAAAGAATCTCTCATTGTCTCTGCCGCAATTATAATGCTCTTTCCCAATTAAAATCTTAAACGCTTCGAATAGAGCGCCTCTGCAATTCGTTCTCTCCAGTGCCGTCAATTTGTTTTTGTAGAAATTTCACTGCTAAAGCTTTTACTTCCAAGATGAGCAATACTTTATTTGATTAATGACGAACCCTTGCAGTAGGCTAAGTTGATGATCTTTCTGTCGTGGAAAGACAGATCGACGCTTTGTCCCATGTTCATCTGATACAGCGGATCTAGTGCAAGCATCGTATCGCTTCCATTCACTGAATTGTCACCCTAGGCAAAAATTAGCGATCAATATCCACAGTGCGTATATATTAACATTGCCAGACACAACAGCATGACAAGTTCATACAGTAGCACTTAAACACGGCAGTATAGCCTACATGTAAATGTTGATATTTTTTATCGTTCTTATATTTTCAGCCATTAATTCGGAATCAATATTACATACAAAGGGTAACGTAACAAGTGCTTAGCCTACAGTTGATACGAGACCTGTTTTATATGATAACTGTTGAATATTTTAAAAACCCTTCAAATTAACATGGAACGTTTGGCAGTCATGTTTCCCTCATTCCTCTTGAAAACTGAGATAGTGTCAACTGATAGAGTGCCATGTCTAACCAAGCACCTCGGAGTCCTTGTTGCTATGTTCATTCGTAATTTATGACCGAACTGATTTTCAAATCTTACAGAAAGGATGAGACATTCACCGTGTAAATTCATTCCTGTAATGTACCTAATAAACTTGTTACAGTTACAGGTATAGATGACTCTGCCCTTCTTTGGTTCAGTTCTTTCCTCTCAGACCGCTCCTTATCTGTGATCTTTGGGTCCACACGCTCTGCCTGGTCTTTTGTCCCTTACGGTTTGCCCCAAGGCTCGGTCCTGGCGCCGCTTCTTTACATTCTCTACACTGCAGATCTATCAGCTATACTCTCTCTCAAGGATGCTTCGGCTCATCAATACGCTGATGATACGCAAGCATTTGTTCATGGCCCTTCCAGTACAGCTGTCTCACTGGTCGCCACTATTCTCGATGCCACCTCAGCACTAGACCAGTGGATGTCCTCTAACCGTCTTCGCCTGAACTCTGATAAAACTCAATACATCTGGCTTGGCGGCAGAGCTCAGCTTGCTAAGATTGACATGGAGCTCCTCTGCAACTTGTTCCCGGATATCCATTTCTCTTCCTCTGTTCGTGATTTGGGCTTCACTCTGGACCCAGTTCTCTCTTTCTCGGACCATGTTAACCGTGTCTCACGTACATGTCTCTACCACCTACGCCAGCTGCGCAGCATCCGGCATTCACTCTCGCTGCAAGCTATTAAGACGCTAGGGTTGACTTTGGCAACTCCGCATACGCTGGTCTTTCTTCACTCAACCTCTCGAAACTTCAGTCAATACTAAATGCTGCAGCTCGTCTAATCGCTGGTCTTCCCAAGTTTTCTCACATTTCTGTCTTTTTTATTCGGGATACTCTTCATTGGCTTCCTGTATCGCAACGCATAGAGTTTAAGATTTTGACACTTAAGCGCAATTCTCGTCTTGGGGTAGCTCCCTCCTACCTCCGTGCTTTCTGTAACCTGGTATTCTCTCTCCCTGGTCGCTCTGCTCTTCGTTCAGCAGCTAATGGCCTCCTTGTGGTTCCTCGCATGCGTGGTGCTACTGCCCAATCCAGAAGCTTTGCTTATGTTGGCCCATCTTGCTGGAACCGTCTTCCGCACAAGCTGCGTCTTGAGCTTCTCAGTCTCTCTCTCCCTCTGTTTAGGAAACGCCTGAAGACCATACTATTTGTTAGGGGAAGTGCTAACTAGGGTCGGGAGCGCTACTGATTCTGTGAGCGGCGCTATATAAATGCTCAATTACAATTACAATTACAATAGATACATAGGCCTACCTTAGACGAATAGTGCATGACTGATCCGTAATTATATGGAAGTCCGAGATCGTCTGTTTTCTCTTCATTGAAATTGCCTAAGGACTCATTCTTGATATTATTCCATAGAATCCGAATGGAATCGTTTCTGTCGATCCTCGACTGTTCATGCTCAAGGCCAAGCGAGTGACCAATCTCATGAAGAATGGTACTAAACTACAACACATACAAGATCCATTGTTATCAACACCATCGTTATTGACATCGTTGTCGTCACCATCGTAATTAACCAGCTTGCAGATTGTCGCAGCTAAACGGTTTAGTTCGTTATGGCATCTCTATAAGATTTGGAAATAATTATATAAACATAATATAATATTATATCGTTTTTACATTGGATTATTTTATATACTTAGACGTTCAGAAGACTAGGCTACTATAGGTAGCCTACCACTTTTGTATCATTATAAAATATTGATTGATAGGTGCACAAATTACATGTGAAATATGGCTCATTTTGGGAGGGTTTAAGCACGAAACTGTTTTAAATTTATAATCTAGTCATCCCGTGAAAACGTATCATTATCGTAAGCTTAGATGAAGAGGCATAGCCTAAGTGAACTAACCTCGGCTACACATTCTGGTTCCAAATTGAGATTCTGTGGTATGTCAGATGTTCTTCCAACGTCTGACTCGCATCTGCATGAGCAGATTGAGCACATTACAAGTGATTATTATTTATTAGAATGAAACAATGGACGTATGAAGTTAGATTATCTTATGAAGACTATCCCTAAAAATAATGCTCGATAACCATCGCTAACGCTTGGTGGTAGTAAAAAATATCTTACATTTATGTAGCTCCATTTCAAAGGCCTTAAACCACTTCAAACATATTTAGGAAACTATTACAGAGCACCACAACTAAAAAGAATTGAATTTGTAGATGGATAGAATTGTTCAATATCATCGCTACGGTCCACATAACAAAAATGTCGACGGTCGCTCCATTGGACACAAAATTAATGTCATCATTATGTTATCATATCAAATTAATGTCTAGAATTCTAGATAAGACGAACAACGATGTGTCTAAATGGACACATTTTGAACCTCCAAAGAATACTAGTAGGCTACTTGTTCTAGTTCCTTTTGATAAGATCAGTGACTGTGTAAGGACCTTCGATCAGCAAGTCCCTCACTCACAATATTGCACAAGGCTTCCAGTGACGTTTGTGTTTGCATATTGCTATTTATAATTAATTATAGGCCTATTATAAATACCGATACGCAGAGTTCCTGTTCACAACTTCAACTGTACATACCCCTCGTTTTCAGTTTGTTTTATGAGAATATAGTAGCTATTAAAGGAAGCATTCGTTGGCAGTTCAATGAATCGAATGCATGTGTTGTCCGCCCAATGCTGGAATGCGCGACGAATTGTCGCTGTCTGATTATTGTCTGAAATAAATTCTTCATATAATTATTGAAGAAAAGCATTCGCACAATAATTCTCTATCCTCTATAGGAATAAGATTTGCAATAAAGAAATGTTTACCGTAATGTAAAAGACACTGATAGTTCAAGTAGGAAAGAGAATTGATTCAACAAAACCAACTCGAAAAAATTATTAGTTTATAAACAGCTCCATTCTAATCTCTAGAATGTCTCTGAATAGAAACTTAATATAACTTAACACACAGTTTTTCTTTCAAATTCAGTTGTCTGCCTCTAGTCTTCTAATGATTCACGAATGCTTAATCTACGAATTTACTATTATTGTTACCATTATTATTGTTATCATCATTATTATTGCTACAATAATAATAATAATATTAATAATAATTATTATTATTATCATTATTATTATTGTTATGATTATTATTATCATCATTATCATTATTATTACAGTGCGGAACTTATTAACTACGGTATATCGATTACCGTGTGTTCCGTCGAACACATAATGGATTGGCATCGACCACATGCTGATGTTAGGGTTGCTCTTGGAATCAATCAGTGCTCTCTTTTCGCGATGCCTAGATGTCGCCCTCCCTTCCTTCTTGGCATTGGTTAACATAAGTTGATCATCATAAGTGATCAATATGCGTTGGTCTACACCGTTGTGGTTTGAAGACGATTCCTGCAGAGCCTGAAATGATTTAGTATTATAATGCACTTTGCATAATAACCTCAAGCCTTTGCAGATCATCCCTCAGACCTTTTCCAATTACTTTTTCTTTGTCAGAGGATGTCATGGGAGGAAGCTGAAAAACTGGCGATGGACAGGGATGAGTGGAGGAGATGCGTTTCCCGACGTGCAGACCTGCACGGGACGGACTAAAGTAAAGTAGGCCTAAAAGTAAAATTAATGATCTTTCTCCTGTAGTTGCTGAGAGTTCTATTTAGTTTTTCCCGTTAATTCACCATTGTTTCGATTTCTATAGGCTATATTATATCAACCTTTCACATCGACTTTATATAAACTCTGCACTGTTCGCCGTTCATTTGGCTTCATAATCATACAATAGAGTAGAATATTAATTTTAGTAAGCTTATAATACTATAGATCTATTCGCACCATTTTGCGCGCATGCCTCCTCGAGGATGGTTGCAAAGGATGCAATGCAAACGTTGCAAGGTAAGCTTACGTGATAACTAGCTAAGACTAGACTAAGTGATGAACCACAACAGGCGAATTACTGACTATATCATAATATCCTTCAATAATTAATTATTATCATCTGCTCGCGTAAGACTTTTTCTTATTCATAGCGAAGTTTAGTTGACGCCACGAAGGCAGCATAGTTGTGTATTACATAGTGTCTAGCACCTAGATACATGCATCTTAAAAATGCTTATAGGCGTAATGATTATAATAGATAATTATCTAAAGGTTGGCACTTGAGCCTAGCCGCAACGAAGTGGTTTGCTTGGTTGTACAGAATCATTTTCTCACCTGACAAATGTGCATAAATGTTGCCATCCCCAACAGGTGGAGAACATTTCGGTTAGTTAAGAGAAACATCTTGATAAGAAATTGCCTGCAACCAAACGCTTGTTTTTTACGTTTCTGATGTACATGTAGGATTGTAGGTCTATATCTGTATCTAAATAGCGTACTTCCACTTCTGTTCTCAAGCTCTTGGTAAATCGCTTTTACATTCATATCCTCTATCATTTGCACATTAACCTCAGTCAACATTTAGATGTTTAGAATACATGTACACTTAAGCCGATGTATGCTTTATAGATGCCTTTGAACGTCCGGACGATCCGATGACGCTGCGCGCGAATGAGTTGTTGGAGACGTTTGACGCTGTACAGAGCGTGACGGTTGCTACTCACGATGGCGGCGGAAGACTTGACGTTGTCGTTACGAGAGTTGACGAGAAGCCGTCGGTGATTGATGTTACCATTGTTCCACGCCGTGCGTCCGACCATCGGCTGGTGACTTGGCCCTTCATCGCCGCTCCAGTAGAGACACCCGTCTATAAAACCCAGACTCGCAGATCGTGGCGGAGGTTCGATGTGGATCGTTTCAGGTTGGACCTCGCTGACTCCTGTCTCTGCGACGACACTCTGGGTCCTTCTTTGCACGATGACGTTTCAGCGGCGGCTCTGAGGTTCGACGAGGTCGTCGCGGCACTACTCGACGTCCATGCGCCAATGACGGAGATCACTTGCCGCGTCCGGTCCTCGTCGGACAAGTGGTACGACGCTGAGTGTCGTTCTGCGAAACGTCATGCTAGACGTCTCGAGCGGCGCTACAAAAAGGCACGTCTGGAAACGGACCGGAAGTGCTGGGTGGAGTCGTTGGGATCGATGCACCGACTTGTCCAGTCCAAAAGGCGATCATTTTGGAGATCAAAAATCGACACACAACGTGACCCGGCGTCTATTTGGCGCACGATTAACGATGGACTGGGTAAAGGAAAAGAAGGCGTCCAGAGTCCGGCTCCAGGACTCTCTGCCGAGGCTTTCGCCGACTACTTTGATCAGAAGGTCTCTGATGTCAGGTCGGCTACTGACGGCGCGCCGCCGCCGGTGTTTCGTGACATCGCAACGGACGACCGGTTCCTCGCTTTCTCGCCCGTAACGTCCGACATCGTGTGCCGGATGGTCAACGACGCCGTTGACAAATACTCCATGAAGGACCCGATGCCGACGTGGCTGCTCAAGTCCTGCATCGATCTACTCGCTCCATATATCGTGTCGGTCTTCAACTCATCGCTGTCCTCCGGTGCCTTTCCGACGTACTACAAGGACGCCTACGTCACTCCTCGACTGAAGAAACCGACGCTTCCGCCCTGCGAGCTCTCCAGTTACCGACCGATCTCCAACCTGTCATTCCTGTCAAAGCTCCTTGAGCGGGTCGTTAGCATCCAGCTAACCGAGTTCCTGTCGTCGGCTGGCCTTCTTCCAGTTCATCAGTCGGCCTACCGGAAACACCATTCGACCGAGACCGCTCTTCTTAAGGTTGTAACAGACCTTACGGAAGCGATCGATGCGGGCAACCACGCTTTGCTTGGTCTGCTCGATCTCTCGGCCGCCTTCGATACGGTCGACCATGATGTTCTGGTCGAGCGCTTGTCCAGGACGTACGGGATCCGCTCAACCGCGCTTGACTGGCTTCGCTCCTATCTCTTCAATCGCCGACAGACGGTGCTCTTCGACGGGGTCTTCTCAACCATCCGCTCTCTCTTCTGTGGCGTCCCTCAGGGCTCTGTTCTCGGCCCGCTGCTGTTTCTGCTCTACACCGCCGACGTGGGTGAGCTTGCTACAAGTCTCGGCCTAGCATCTCATTTCTATGCCGACGACTCCCAGCTCTACACGTGGGGACATCCATCAACTGTCGAGCAGCAGAGGGGAAGAATGGAGCTTGGCATTGAGCGGATTGCCGACTGGATGCGGTCGAATCGACTGCGGCTTAACCCCGAGAAGACCGACTTCCTGTGGTGTGCGACCAGAAGACGGTGTCTCCATCTCGACACCGGCGCGCTGAGTGTCTGTGGGGCCCTGATACGGCCTTCGACTTCCGTGCGCGATCTCGGTGTCCTGCTGGAGTCAGATCTGTCCATGAGGCGCCATATCGCCTGGACAGTAGGTTGTTGCTTCCGGCAGCTCCGTCTCATCAGGAGCTGCATCAAGTCCTTGCCCTTTGAGGCCGCGAGGGCGGCCGTCGCCGCTTTCGTCACTTCCAAGGTGGATCGCTGCAACAGCTTGCTTGCCGGCGCGCCTGCGTGCCTCTTGGACGGACTCCAGTCAGTGCTTAATGCCGCGGCGAGGCTAGTCTGCAACAGGAGGAAGTACGACCACGTCACGCCGCTCCTCCGTGATGTCCTCCACTGGCTGCCTGTTCCATCTCGCATCGAATTCAAGCTCTGTTTGCTCGTGTTCAAATCGCTTCACGGAGCTGCGCCCGAGTACCTGCGCGATTGCTGCATAGAGACTCATTCCTCCGCGGCTGGGCTTCGGCTCAGATCATCCGAGAGGTCTGATTTGCGTGTGCGGAGAATGAGAACGTGCTTCGGCGATCGTGCCTTCTCGGTCGCTGGTCCTCGTTGCTGGAACAGTCTTCCTCTTGCTATCCGATCAGCAGGCTCAGTGGACTCTTTTAAAGCCAGGCTAAAATCACACTTGTTCGCTAGGGCTTATCCGGTGTAGCTGGTTTTCTGTAAGGCGCCCTTGTAACGGCATGGCTGTGTTACTGCGCCATATAAATCGTCGTAATTATTATTATTATTATTATGCCTAAACTATAGGACCTTTCACACGATCTTAGATGAGTAACCCTACTTTAAAACGCGGTGGCTTTTCGAAAGATACCTGGAAGGCTTATCCTGAAATTTGATCAAGTAGGCGTTAGAGTTGCTGCTTAATTTCATTACGGTTTCATCAGTGGTTATTAAAAGACTCATTATAGAGGTCACGTGAACATCCTCTTAAGATGTTTTGCTTGCCACGACTCAACTAAAAAGGGTCCGGGGGTATCAACATGAGGATGGACTGTATTTTGTGTTCTGGTTAGGGCTGAAAGTGGTTTTGAAAAGTTAGCGGGTCTGACTTTGGCGGACGAGCCGACGCCTTGACCCGAAAAGTCTCCTGATTTTTTAGTCATCTGCCCACAAATTTCCAAAATCCTACCAATTTCATCTAGTTTTTGGCACTTGACGACCCTTTATAGTCATTTGTAACACATTTTTGGCAAGCAAGCGACCCGGCTTAGACCCGACAACCGCTGGTAACGAAAATCAATGCCGGGTCGCAGTCCCGGACCGACCCGGTTCACTTTCAACCCTGGTTCTGGCCGCTTGCTATCGGAACACGATGACAGAGTGATTTGTGCGCTGGTCTTGTAAACCGGAAAAAGCGGTGTCAAACCGTCCCCGTGATGATTACTGTCACTTACTGTGTAGGCCTGTAGGGACCTTGAGCAATTCTTTCACTTAGGCTTAAAATTGCTGACAATCTCTTATGTTATAATCGTCATTCAGTATGATTGGTAAAATATGGTTTTAGCCTTCAATCCTTCATTTAAATTTATCAACTACAATTTTGATGTGGGGGGGGGGGAAATCCTTTTAAAACGATCGATTGAATTTATCTGAAGGTAAAGAATTTCACACCATTGGACAATTAATGGTTAGGCCGTACATCAATATTTTAATTTTAAGTCGGGCAGTGTCTAAATGCCAGTGATGATTACACGCAGCCCGAGTTGAGTATAATGGTGGTGGATAAACGAACCCAGCTTACGTGGCTATTCAAGGATAATGGTGACATTAGGCTAATTATGGTATAACGACACGTAAAGAGACGAAATTGAAGTTTCCAATATATAATCAGTAATTGGTGCTTGATAATTGCGTGATGTTGCAGATGCAATACATGTAGGCCTAGTTACCCTACTGCTTTTGGATGCTATGAAAAAGGAACTGACATCAGCAAATGTTGTTCTTAATAAGACTTTCTGGGTGCTTTGTACATGTAATTCTATCCATCATTAAAATGAAATCGTGATTGTTTGGCCTAGGCGACTAATCGTGGGCCAAGCATTAAATCGGCTGCCTCTGTTAGTCAACGATAGTAGGCCTAGTCCATAGCCAGGCCCGGATTAAGCCCTCGGGGGGCCCGCCGCCATATTCTCAGGGGGGCCCTTAATTCACCATTACTTTCCGTCACCATACTCTTCCTATACAGCCCCACGTATTTGTGCGTGCCTATTATTGATTATGTAGGCCTAATTAAAAAACTTAATTATGTGTAGCTTAATGAAATAAAAATAATATGAATGACACTGTCTTTATAAATAGATTATATTCAGTTTAGCGGTTTAAATCCTGCTATGTACCAAATAATTATGGTTCACATTTTTCTACTCTTGGCATTGGCAAACTGGTCAAGAATGTCATTGAAGGAAACAGTATCTAAGAGATCACTCTCAACGCTAAGAAGTTCTAGTGCAGTTAAGCGTTTGTCAGTCATTGTACTTCGCAGCTTGTTCTTTATCAACGCCATTTTGCTAAAGGATCTTTCACCAGTGCAGTTGGATACCATCAGGCACATGTACATACGCAGAGCAATGGACACATTGGGAAATGTAGACTGAAGATCTTCCGTATGCAGCAACATGGCGAGAGAAGCCGGCGATTTACAGTCCCTGTTCTTTGCAAACATGACGAGCTGAACCATTTCATCAGGGAATACCGCGGCTTCTAAATCACCAGAATATGTTCTTGCCAATGCAAGTGACAATTCTCTAATTTGACCAGCGTCCAGTACATCGAAGTCCGTGATTACTCTGAAGACATGCCGCACTTCTTTGTATGCAGCAATCCTATTTTTCAGTGATAGCGCTAACTGATTCACGATCACTAAAAAGGTTTCAGTCCGAAATTTGTCTCTTCCTTCAAGTACTACTTCAACTCCATTCCCCTCATCGTTGCGCTTACTGCGCTTTCTTGTTCTGGCTGTTACTGAGAGATAGTTGGAGTTACCAGAAATCTGCATTGCTCTGGTTTCAAATTCGTCAAACCTATTCCGCATGTCGTCAGTAAATGTATGTAGTGAATCAAGTAAGTCAAGTGCCAGTTTTAAGTCGCAGGTACTAGACTGCAGCTTTATGCTCGTCTCATTGTAACGTGTCAGAATGGCATTCCACATGTCGGACAGGAAAGCTGTCTCTAGTGTATCCATTGAGCTTGCTAAGCACTTTGCATCATGCTTAGTAGTACCATTCTGCTGGTTATCTGATGCAATGTTCAACAGTGCCGCTTGGATACTGTTGTATCCAATACAGAGGGCCTTTACAGCATCGGCGCGTGCAGACCACCTGGTTTCTGATAGTGACTTAACGGTAAGTCCAACTCCAAGACCTTGTTCACTAAAACTATCAGTTAGAACCGACCATCGGTGAGTAGAGGCCGAGAAGAATGTATAGAGTTCTTGGGTGAAGCCGAAGAAGCTAATGGCATCTTTACAACAATCCACTGCACTGACTCCCACTAAGTTTAAGGAATGTGTAGTGCATGGTATGTAAAAAGCCAGAGGATTTACGTCTTTAAGCCGTGCTTGCATGCCCGTATATCTACCCGACATATTGCTGGCATTGTCATATGACTGCCCACGACAATCCATGAAATTGATACTCTTGGAATTAAGATAACCAAGAAGGCTAGTGGCTAGCACTTCTGCCTTGTGACTCTCAAGTTGTAAGAAAGTTAAGAAACGCTCCACAGGTTTTCCTTTCCACAAATATCTTACGATCACAGTCAACTGATCAACGTGGCTCAAATCGGGCGTAGAGTCGACTGAAACGGAATAATACTTGGCTATGGCTATTTCCTCTATGATTGTTGCATGAACTCTGTCAGCCATCAAGTGAATGAGTTCCTCCACTGTTGTAGACGAAATGTATGAAGGAATTCCACGACCGGCATTGCCATACCTCTGCAAGTGATTCTCTAGAAATGGATCGAAATGTGCAATCAACTCCAGAAGACCAAGAAAGTTTCCGTTATGTATGGAGCCAAGAACCTCATTATCTCCTCTGAAAGCTAGCCCCCGTTGTGCTATAAATTTTATGACTGCCACTACACGACGAAGCGAATGAATGAATGAAGCAAAGTTCTTTGATATAAGTACATAGGCCTATTATCCCCTATATATATATATACATATATATATTTTATATGCGACTTAAATCATTTCACAGTTATAACATGAGCAAGGTTCTTGATTAAAAAGCCAACACAAATGAACCCTTACCGTATGGTATGTCTTCGACATAATGATTCTCTGCAGCTGACGATGCAGAATTTTGTGTTGTCATCTCTACGACATGAGACTCGCAAATTTCAGGCTCTTCAGATGTAACGTCAGTGCATGGCACATAACTATCGTCACCATTTCCAATCTGCCCCTGCTCCGACTCATTTGACGTGGCTGTCACTGCAGTGGAGTTCATGAAAAATCTATCCAGTTTTGGAATAGACGAAACGCTATTTCTTTCCCTGTCAGCGCGTTCTTTCGCTACTCGCCTTTTTTGAGCACCAGAACATTGAAATATTTTATTCTTCGGCATCGTTCACTGGTAAATGAGGAGATGAACGGCTGCGCTGCAAACGTCACCAAACTTTCTCTAATGCCTTCTACCCTTCTTAAGACCTTTAGCTTCCAAACGTACCTAGTCCCAATGTTTGCTGACGACCCGGCGATTTTTTTTATAAATTTTTATAATTCTGCATAGAAAACGCCTGCAGTCTGCAGACACGCTGAAATCGCCATTTTTAGATCACATATCGACTAAAGAGAACGCACGAGAGTGCGCAATGCTGAATAATTTGTCAATTTTGTTATAGATTGCATATCTGTTTGCCTGTCTGTCACTCGAGCCTATTTCTTTAAAAGTAGGCCATTATGGAATACGGACAAAATCATTAATCATAGCTGGCATAGGCCCTAGATACAGGGGCCGACATAAATCAAGTCACTGTTCGCCTAATCGCCTTAAGAAAAAACAATCAGCAATTGACGAAAATTTACACAATGCCCTTGAAGGAAAGCTGAATAAATTGGAAAATGCACATAAATTTTTTTTTTTGCTCAGACGCGGGGGCCCCCTGACGACGGGGGGCCCGCCGCCATGGCATACATGGCATACTGGTTAATCCGGCCCTGTCCATAGCCTAACGAAGCTACAAATAACGCCAACCATGTCAACCATGCTGGATGTCTTAGTGGCTTAGACGAATGTGCGGAGGTTAGGCCTGTAGCCTACAATAGGCCTAGTAGGCTATGCATGTGAGCTAGAAATGTCGTAGCGCTGAAGTGTGCAACTTTGCAGATAGGATTGTTGCCAACATCCTGTAGCGTAGTGGTCCACACTATTGAAATGTTACACAAGAAGCTAAGAGCGGAAGATGTTAACATGGGCGGCGATTGGGCGCCCGCAGAAATGTTTGCAGGGGGCAAAACAAAAGTGCAGTCGAAATGTATTGGTAAATTTGGCCTCTCCCTAATCAACTATAGTCACATGTACAGTTGTCGTACACCAACGCTGCAGCCTATGAACCCATATTAAGAGAATTATACAGTTCGTCTGTTTAGAGTGCAATGGTGCTTAGTCCAGAACCAATGCACTCTAAGCAGACGGCATAATGTAATAATAATACTACAACATGCAGTCTATGTAGCCTATAATATTCAATAGGTTTCTAGGTCAGCATGATGAGTAGGCTATAGGCTATTGAGTAATGAATAGTGTATGGAAGATCTGTAATACAAGTAAAATTTTATTATCTCTAAACGCTACTGCCGCACATTAATTTTAAGTAGGCTAAATTGAATGTTGACTGAAAATTTGTTAGATATCGTTTCTTTGCATCCCACAACTGAAAAGCACACAGTGCATATACTGACTTAATGTGAAATTTCCTTCAATAGTTATTGTCTAAAAAAAGCCATAAAAGAACAGATATTATATTAAGCCTATTTAAAACGCCAGGAGACCCTAGGCTACAGTAGGGCCCCGGACTGCGTCCACACTCATCGTACGCTCATTACACCACTGTAAGTTATGCATCGAACGCACAGGATCCAGGTTTTGGCTTCTATGAATAACGCCTGAATAGTCGTTGCCTCTAATTCCAGTGAACTGAAGCTGCGACAAAAACAGAAATTGAAAGTTAGATTAAATTCAAATTATCTCTATGCAATGGACTTAGACTGACATAAGGTCTATGTATTTTAGGTTCTTCTATTAGGCTAGTCCTAAGACAAGTTATGAAATTCAGAGTTTATGCATCGTATTCTGTAGGCTACGAGTTACAACGATACAATAATTTTATTGATTAATTATCTTTGTTGCCTGCATAAACTGCGGTGACCCAGTCGACGCTCTCCTTCATTAATAACTACAAGAACTTCATCATGCTACTCTGCCTGCTTTTCAATATAGTATCAATTCCTTACGCCGGTGCAATTGGATGTCACATGATAAAATATAAACAAGCATAGTTTAGCCTACACAGCGCTGTGAGTGGTATTCTGTACAGTGTAGCCTTTATAACAGAATGTAATTACCGCGATGTTGCCTTTGCCAGTTTGTCACAGCGCTCCCTGTCAGCCTTTCTATGGGCATTACATGTTAGACACATGGGTTCTATACACAAGCCCTCGTGGTTTTGGTCTCGACTCTCGAGTAGCGTATACGCTCAAGTTCGTTTTTAAAGTCTTGGTCTTGAGATCTCGTGGGACCAAAAGTCTTGGTCTTGATCTTGAGACCAAAAGTCTTGATCTTGAGACCAAAAGTCTTGGTCTTGAGACCAACAGGTCTTGGTCTTGAGACCAACAGGTCTTGGTCTTGAGACCAACAGGTCTTGGTCTTGAGGTTCAGAGTAGTGGTCGTGTATTTTCAGGACCAATTAAGGCCACTGAGAGTCGAGTGTTAATTATCAACATGAAGTGCGATTGATCAGGGTAATTTTAAGATCGCCGAAGGCCGTATGCACTCTTTGCTTTAGTAGAACTCAAAGATCTGCTTTAAAATAAGGAACGCACCGAGTTTTGTTTAGAAGTTTCCGACTTTCTGTCATTTACTCCTCATCTGTAACAACCTCTTGTTTAAATAGAATTGCGAGCTCGGCGCATCGATGTGTTTGGGTGCAAATTTTTCGATATACTAGACTAGAAAGTGAAAACAAATTAGTGGTAGGCTCGGTTTCGATTTGTACAGCAAAACTATTAGAAAACCGAAGACCGGCGTCATGATTTACCAGGTAATTTTTTATTAGGCTAACTTTCAAGCTTCACTATCAAAATAGTTATGTCTTTGCCGATTCTCTTACCTAAAGTTGTAGCTGGTATCGTAGCTTCACATGCCGCAGCGGTAACTTTAACAGTAGGCCTATGGCAGGTAACGTAGTTGCAGTAGTACGCTCAGTAAAAGAAACCCTGAGGATCCTGCCACTGAATTTGATGTCGGACCGCTTCTGCTGACAACTGCTCGAACTAAAACATGCACAGAAGGACCTCAACTCTTCTCTATACGCAAATTTGATCTGTTAAAAGAGACCGAGTTATTACCTTCACGGTGTAATGATAGGTCTACTGTTGTAAATCCTTGCGCCTGTGAAGCTTTGAATTTCGTTAATAATCTATAATATATAAAAATCTAACCGCGTTTGGCACCTGACGAAAGATCTCCGAACTTTCTTCATTGATTGCTTTCGAAACTTCACCAAAACGTTTAGTTCCAACACGGCCGGGTTTGCAGAATGCTTTTTGGCAAAAAGCGCAATCTTTTAAGCTAAAAAAGCAACTTTGCAAATTCCGCCGTTTTCAACACATAGCCTACGCCCGTCAATAAGCCTTGCATACCAATTCAGGCATGTTTGTTCCGTAAATTTCTTTAGCGCATTTCATTACGGCCTTCTTGCTCAAGCGTTTTATGGCGTGATCCGCGTCGCCATCGCGGAGGGGGAGGGGGAGGGGAGGGGGAGGGGAGGGGGAGGGGGAGGGGAGGGGGAGGGGGAGGGGGAGGGAAAAGTCTTTTTTGCCACAGCAACGCGTGGCTGGGTACAGCTAGTCTGTAATAAATTCAATTTAGCTTAGGCCTACATCTTGCAGATGGGACGAGATATTATTATTGGAGCACTGCGCGAGACATCAGAAATCTAACTGTGTCTTTTCAAAGAAACACTGAAAGAACGACTTCAGATTTTCATGCTGCTGTACTATTTTACATATATAAATAGGGCCTATAATAATATAGCCTATTAATTGTCAGAAAGCAGCTGAATACACAGGCACAAGCCCAATACTGCAAAAGTAATGAAAGTAAAAGGATATTTTGTTAACGCCACTGTAATTATAATATAAGCAGCTTGCACTAACCAATTTTACAAGCGTACAGTCATTCCTAAAAAATTAACTAGGGCCAAATTGTTAGCCTATTAAGTCATTAAGTGACACGTTAGGGCACTGTATCTTTGGTCAAATTTGACCAAACGCCCTAATGTGTCATTTACATAGCGCCCTAACGTGTCATTTACATAGTGCCCTAACGTGTCATTTACATAGTGCCCTAACGTGTCATTTACATAGTGCCCTAACGTGTCATTTACATAGTGCCATAACGTGTCATTTACATAGTGCCATAACGTGTCATTTACATAGTGCCCTAACGTGTCATTTACATTTTGCCATAACGTGTCATTTACATAGTGCCCTAACGTGTCATTTACATAGTGCCCTAACGTGTCATTTACATAGTGCCATAACGTGTCATTTACATAGTGCCCTAACGTGTCATTTACATAGTGCCATAACGTGTCATTTACATAGTGCCCTAACGTGTCATTTACGATCTTTCCAGAGGAGCGGTGCATGAGAAATCCAGCATCTATGTCTAACACTTACTCGATTTAACGGTTGCTTGAAAGCCCCTCGAACCAAATTTCCACATTACGAATTTCTTATTGTAGTTACTTCGGAAGATAACCATCATCTCATTGGATTCGCTAGTCACGGTAAACCTCGGTCGATGGTTACAACAAAACCTGTGATGAAGAAAACATATAAACTAAGAGTCAGTGGCTAGCCAAAGATCTGGCAGGAGCGTGTCGCCTCGGGCGGTACTTGTGCAGGGTGGCAAAATATAGCCTAGGCTACTTAGATTGGCCTAAAATCACTACTTCACCTACTACTTAGCCTACATATGAACTTATGCACAAACTTTTAGAAATAAATTATGCATAGATAATATCATAGCCTACGGATCCAGGCATGGTACTGGTGCATGTTGATTTTGTGCTCGCGAACGCATGCGCCTGCGTGTTGTAAATCCAGTCGATAAGTTCAACAACTAAGATAGCCTATAATAAGATAGTGTCATAAGTAGAGATAATACCGTAATACGGATAGGAAAGACACTGGCTTCAAGACAAAAGTTAAAACGCATTCCAGAAGCGTAGCCTACATCAAGACAACCACAGACACATATCTAGCCTAAGTTTTCATTTCCAATAGGCTACTTCGGTTGGCCTAACGCCATCCTTCAATCCTTCATTATGACAAGAGAAAATGTCAAACCAAAAATAATTATGTTTGATAAGTCTACAATATAACCACGTAGGCCTATTACGAAATTTCGTAATAGTCCCCATTCCGCAATGACGGTCATAACCTCCGCGAGAAAGCTCACAACTTTGTCCTACCAGTAAAAGACAAAGTTTAACGCAATTTTGGGTCCCGTTTACAGTATTAGATCTATTATTACCACTGTTGAAGTGTAGGCTACATGAAATTCTCCCTAGAAAATTATTTTGAACTGACATTTTTATTTTATAAGTTACGTCTATTGACTGTTAAAGAGGAAAGGCCAGAGAAAGAATTATTATGCCCGTGTATATAGCCTACCTGGCACCCTCTAATCCGAGGTCTTTTTTGTACTTGATTTCAACCCAATGATATGCGCAAGCTGAATGCTCGCAGTAGATGCTGAAATTTCCACTAAACGACAGCTGCAACATGTAATTCTCTGGCGCCTGTTTCAAACAAATGGTCGCACAAAATTTAAGATCCTCACTCTGATACTGGAAGGCCCAGCGGGATAGGCCTATTGCCAAGAAATATCTGTCTTATGCTATATATAGTCCTCACTTAGCTTCCTCTTACCGACCACTTCGTTCATCCAGCAGATTTGACCTCTTGGTTCATCGCTCTTGAACTGCCATGGCTCAGTCTCGATCACTTGCCTCCATTGGTAATTCTGTTTGGAATGCGCTTCCTCCTTCTGTTCGCTCTACACGTCTGTCTCACTTCTGTCTCGTCTCTTCTCAAAACCCTGCTTCTTCTCGCAGGCCGTGCGCACTGGGAGCCCCTCTGAACTCATCTTGCGTCTCAATGGTCTCATCGTATACCAGAGGCGCTTTGTAAATGTATGAATAGGCCTACAATACAATTATGTGACTTATGTCAAACTGTTCAGTCCAGTTTCATCATAGAACATTAGCCTACTACATGTAAGCTAGTTCCCTAATGCTTGTAAAATATTAAATGAGGAGGGTACGAACTACTTGCAGCTACTGAGCGATTCGTGCCGAGTTTATAACAGGCAGGTGACTTTCTCTGTTAGCATGTTCACTAATGACACGTATGTCCCAATTGTCCCATACGAAACCCTGCAGGGTTTCGTATGGGACATACGTGTGTTCGTATTGTAGGGTCCACACTCCACATAGACATCGCTCAAAGCTACTGGAGATGTGGTAGGAGTGCAACTAGACATGTAGGTATTGACTGAAACACTGATAACTTGCTCATCGTGCAAAAACAGACGTATGCATAAAATTATGCCTATAATATAGGCATAAGCCTACGTCTGTCTTTAAACGATGAACATAATATTATGTTCATATGATAATATTATTATCATCAGCGTCTTAGTCTTATGCCCATTTTGTCTATAATTATAGTTAAAATCATGTTTTGCTCCCATGCAAACTCTAAAAATAGCAAATATTCGCAGACCTTAATCCACCATGTGCATTTTTGATGTTGAGAGTACCCTCTGTTACCATAGCCTGGCGATTTGATAACTTTCTGAGCTCCAGTTGTAGACCTAATTTTCAGTATACCGCCGCATTTTGCTACAACATGATCACGTGCAGAAATTAATCATCCATACAAGAAAGCGTTCAGTTTAATAAACTGAGTTTACGGCAACTGGAAATAGTTTGTACGGATCGACAACATGGATCATGAGGAAGGAAGACGTCGTAAGATTGCAAGCCTTTGAGATGAGGAAACGGCGAAAGATGGAGAGATTCGACAAAATTTAATGGCAGACGAGAAACTGACCCAAATAGGAGTAGCCTAATTAGAAGCTAACAGGGGAAATGGTTGAGCTACGTAACCCACTCCTGACAACCATATTTGAGATGAAATGGAAGGTAAGGAGATAAGAAGAAGACCTAGAATGATGCTGTTGAACTGGATCATGAAGGAATAAAGGAGGGCCACAGAAATTTGAAGGAGAGCCGGTCAATGCGACGAATGGCACCATTGGACGACGAGAAGGGAGAAATAGGAAGGCAGAAATCCCAAAACAATAATAAAACAAAATCAGTGCCTGAGCCTTGCAGCTTGTTCCTGAAAATCTTCATCAGACTTCAAAGAAAAGCATCAATAACAAACGACTTACCATTTTGTGGTTGTGCTATTTTGTTGCAATATTTTCCCAAGAATCCATCTGGACAAATGCAGGTAAAACAGTTGTTCGGATTTTGGTAACCACCGCGTTGGCATGACTGTCTAAGTGGAATCGGGCAATTATCTGCAAGCAGTGATATTTTAGTTCTTAGATTAATTTTACTTCTATAGTTCTTATTCACTTCTGTTGACGTGATTTTACTTCTACTTCCAGTTCTCAAATAATTTTACTTCTAGTTCTTATTCACTTCTGCCTGAAGCAATTTTACTTCTAGCCTACTTCTACTTCTAGTAAATAATTTTACTTCTTCCAGTTAGAGTTAAGACATAGCTTAGGCCTAGTTATTCGTGCACTTATCAATTTCTATAACTTTTACGATATGCCAGTTGGCCTAGGCTATAATATTCATGACATAGACCTGTAGCTTTCTGCGTGACAACACTTTTGGGTGGCGCTTTAGACGCTTGTAATTTAAGGCTATGATAAAAAAAAGAGATTCAAGTTCGTGGGGGGCTTTCTGCTGATTAAAACTTCACGCTTGGGTAACCAGCTGTGTCGAATACAGTCATGGTTTTCATTGCCAAGAAGCCGATGGCATCCGTGCCTCATAATAAAGAAGGGACTTATGGTTTGAATTAATGTTCCTGCTATGCATTGTGGAGTCCATAGAATCACGGTAGCATCACTGGCGTGAAGAGCAGAACATCAGGTAATATTTAAGAAAATTCGTCGCTGAAGCCTATGCTTCCAAAAAGAATATGCCTAGCCTACTTAGTTTGACCAGTGACGAACCTTTGCAGTAGGCTAAGTTGATGATCTTCCTGTCGTGGAAAGACAGACCCACTCCTTGTCCCATGTTCATCTGATACAGAGGATCTAATGCAATCATCGTATCGCTTCCATTCTCTGAAAATCCATTCTAAGCAAAGATAAGTAGTCAATGTTGACAATGGGTATTATTGACACCGCTTGATTCACCAGAACGAATAGTTTTTGCAACGATTACCATATTATCAGTGCAGATGTTGATCGTTTTATTACTCTAACTGGATCAGTTAATTAGAAGTATTTAACATAACAATGACAACTTGTCAAGGAAATTAGGTCAGTTAAGAAGACAGCAGTCTGTGTTTAAATAAAATGTGGAACACTCAGCAGTCCAATTTCCCTAGAGTCTTCTTAAAAGCTATGACAGCACCAAGTCTACGATGTCAATATTCTGGATCATTGTCCAAGCTGTTGAGCTGCTATTTCTATCCATGTAACCAATTCATTCTTAAATCTTGCAGAAAGACAAGACAATTGAGTTCACATTTGCAGATACAATAATTGAATAAAATTATATTTCAATTATACATGTAGTTGATACGGTGACGTAGTAGGCCTAACCTACCTTAGACGGATAGTGCATGATTGATCCGTAATTGTATGGAAGTCCGTGAGCGTCTGTTTGACGCTCCTCGTAATTAAGCTTATACGGGATATACGAGGAATCATTCTTAATATTGGACCATAGTATCCTAACGGAATCGTTTCTGTCGATCCTCGAATGCTCATGGTGCAGACCAAGCGAGTGACCAATCTCATGAAGGATGATGCGAAACTACAAGTCATACAATAATTTTTCATCGTCATCGGCATCATAATGTCGTAGCTAGGCAGATAATACACCGTGATTAAAAAAAGTAAGCCAAATCGTTTTTCACTTATCTCCAATGCCTGCATAAGCTGCATTTTCCAGATATTTAGAGAATTGGACCAAGAATATGATTCCAAAATTTAATGGTGTATAATCTAGTTCAATAGGTTAGTTCGTTGTGGTATTCCATTGAGATTTCGAGTTAAATAAAATATAGTTAGATCTATTAGATTTTATATATTGGATTCATATGCTTCAGCATTTCAGAACACTACTGTACCACCTTTCTATCACTATACAAATATTGATTTTATATACAATGTATATAATCTGGTTGCGCGAAAAGTATAGGCCTACGTAAAAATGTGGCACGTATTTGGAGGGCTAAACACTTAAATGCTTTTACATTTTTGAACATTCAATCATCATTTTGAAAACTCATTAGAAGAACAGATAAAGAAGCATAGGTCTAAGTGAGTAACCTCGTATAAACAGCTAGATGCCAAATTCATATTCGGTTGTCTGTCACCGCTTCTCCCAAGGGTTGAGAAGCATCTGCATGAGCACGTGACAAACGATAATAATAATTATTATAATGAAACAATGCACGTCCACACTCAACAGTTAGGCTATCTGATGAAGACTATCGCTAAATGCATGCTTGTCTTCAGTCACCACTACACCACCGCGCCCCGCATGCTCCACATCATGACACCTTGAAGCATCTGGGCCGCTCTGTCACTTGTGTCGTGGTTTTTGCGGATTTCAATCGTCTTGATCTTTTACTGCCAATGTATCGCCACCCATCTGGCAAACCTTCCTCCTTTGTCCGGGCTTAGGACCGGCGCCGGGACGTTGTTGGTTCCCTGTGGCGATGGATGGATGCAGTTTAGCGTCGTGCCCAGGACAAGTAATATCCTAACTGACCTTAAATGAATGGTAATACTTGTCCGAGCCGCATCTGGCACGATCACCATGTAATAATTTTGAGCAGGTCCTTCACTCAAATTGCTCTGCGCTATTGAAAACGGCATTTCATAAATACACAAATAAATATATGCAATATATGCAATTGTAATTATATGCAATATACGCAATAAATATATGCAAGAATCATGTTTGCAACTTCAGCTGTAGGCTACATACCCATTGCTTTCGTTTTTTGTAATGAGAATGTAGCTGAGGTTAGAGTGGTCATTCGTTGGCAGTTCCCTGAATCGAATGCATGTGTTCTTGGTCCAGTGCTGCAATGCACCACCAATCGCCGCTTTCTGCCTATAGTCTGGGAAAAAAAATGCTTGTTTAATTAGAGAAATCCATTCGCATCATTTTCCTGAGATTAGACGTTCGCTAAACGTCAAATGCAAAAGATTTTCAGGTATCAAGCAGAGAAGAAGAATAATCCAAGAGAAAAACTCACTTAAAGATAAATTTAGATCTATATACAGCCCCACCCCCACTTTCTCGTTAGTTAAATTTAACATTAGCCTACACGCAGTTTAGCCAACTTTCACTTTCAGTTGTCGGCATGTAGCCTAAAGATTGTTCATTCTTAGAATTACAATGTTGTTTCCCACTTCTACAAATTTGTTACTACACAACACAGGGGTTATTTTAACGTGCAGCTGGACACAAAGTGTGTAGTTGGAAAACGAATTTGTGCAGTTGAAAATCAGGTTTTGTGCAGTTACTTTTTTACACACAACCGCATAAACAATGTAAGTAGCTAATATATTTTACTTACACTATTTGTAACAAACAAGATTATACGACATTTTGTCGTGAATTTAATTTAAAATTTCTACTGACAACTCTATTGGCATAAAATAATTATAAGCATGGGCTGAGTTTATCAGGAACTAGGGGGGAGGTGGGCTAAGCCCCATAAGAATCCATGGCACCGACTTTACCAAGCATCAATAAGGACTTCTAAGGGTAAAAAATGGTACATTAGTGGAGGCA
This sequence comes from Lumbricus rubellus, assembly GCA_945859605.1. NCBI lineage: Eukaryota > Metazoa > Annelida > Clitellata > Crassiclitellata > Lumbricidae > Lumbricus > Lumbricus rubellus. Next base: position 9,140,107 of record OX243813.1, on the reverse strand, counting down.
ACAAAAGAGCTAAAGGCCTAGACAAAGAGCTGCTGGCCCCCATGCAACAAGACTGTGAAAACGAGGACTGGAAATGTGTAGCAGTACCGTATTATAATTCGTTTAATGAGCAACAATCAGGTTGGCAGAATGAAACCTGGGACAATGAGACAAACTAAAAGATAGAAGCAGATATCAGTTATTAGTAGGCTATTATTATATTATATCACACCACTACCGTATTGTCACCTGGAGGTGAAGTTCTAAGCATGGAAGTTCAAAGTTGTTCATTTGCTCACTGATCACGAGACCTGGCCAGCGACTTGTGATCTGTTAAATATTATCAACGATTTTCAGGTGTCTAAGGTCATAATTTTGATTTTAATATTGTCAAAAATTTTCGGGTGTCTAAGGACATTATTTTGATTTGAGTATAATCAATGATTTTCAGGTGTCTAAGAAAATATATTTAATTTTAGCATTATTGACGATTTTCGGGTGTGTAAGGACAACATTGATTTCAGTGTTATTAACGATTTTTGGGTGTCTAAGGTCATCATTTTGATTTTAATAATGACAACGATTTTCGGGTGTCTACGGACATTATTTTGATTCCAGTATTATCAATGATTTTCATGTGTCTAAGGAATTCATTATGAGTTTAGCATTATCAACGATTTTCCGATGTCTAATGTATCATTTTCATTTTAGTATTATCAACGATTTTCGGGTGTGTAAAGACATCATTTGGGTTCATTATTTAGGGGCCGTCCATAAAGTATGTCACGCTCCAGGGGGGAGGGGGTCCGAGAAAGTGTGACAGTTTGTGACAGGGGGGAGGGGGGGGTCAGGCTATGTGTGACGTCACACATTTATTTTTTTAATGATGTGTATTACATAATTGTCTAGTTTAATTTTTGCAATTTTTGTTTTCAAATTCAATCTACATTGAGTTACTGCTTCAATGAATAACTGTGACAACTGTTTTCAATTAATTATTCTACTATTAAAGTCATTTTAATAATGTGATAGTACTTTTAAGTGGAAACTTTACAGTTTAATAGTGAAGTGTGTTTTAGATTAAATTTGAATAAGGTGTTAATTAAAAAAAAATTCGAAAGTGTGACGTATTTTAGGGGGGGGTCCGTGAAAGTGTGACGTACTTTAGGGGGGGTCCGAGAAAGTGTGACAGTTTGTGACAGGGGGGGAGGGGGGGTCAAAAATGGTCAAAAATAGCGTGACATACTTTATGGACGGCCCCTTATCAACGATTTTTGGGTGTCTAAAGTCATCATTTTGATAATAATATATATTATCAAGGGTTTTAGGTTGTCTAAGGAGATCATTATGATTCCAGTATTTTCAAAAAAATTCGGGTGTGAAAGGACATTATTTTGATTTTAGTAATATCAACGGTTTTTGGGTGTCTAATCTCATCGTTTTGATTTCAATATTATCAACGATTTTCGGGTTTGTAATTACATCATTTGATTTTAGCATTATCAACGATTTTTTGGTGTCTAATGTATCATTTTCAATTTAGTATTATCAACGATTTTCGGGTGTGTAAAGACATCATTTTCGATTTTAGTATTATCAACGATTTTCGGTTGTGTAAAAACATTTTTTTGTTGCCAGTATTATCGACGATTTTCGGATGTCTGATGTCATCATTTTTATTTTAATATTATCAACGATTTTCGGGTGTCTACGGACATTATTTTGATTCCAGTATTATCAATGATTTCCATGTGTCTAAGGAAATCATTTTGAAGTTAGTATTATCAACGATTTTCAGGTGTGTAGGAACATCTTTTAAATTCCAGTATTAGCAACGATTTTCAGATGTTTAAGGACATCTTTTTGATGCCAGTATGATCAAAATTTTTCGGGTGTCTAAGGCCATCATTTTGATTCTAGTATTATCACCAAATTTTGGGTGTGTAAAGACATCATTTGATTTTAGCATTATCAACGATTTTCGGGTGTCTAATGTCCTCATTTTGATTTCAATATTATCAACGATTTTCTTGTTTGTAATTACATCATTTGACTTTAGCGTTATCAATGATTTTCCGATGTCTAATGTATAATTTTCATTTTAGTATTATCAACGATTTTCCGGTGTGTAAAGATATTATTTGGGTTCATTATTTATCATCAATTTTCGAGTGTTTATTGTCATCATTTTGATATTAATATTATCATCGCCAATATAAGGTGGATTACGGAGAGACAGAGGGAATACGAGCAACAGGTGCATATGTGTTTTATAGACTATAGCAAGGCATTTGATTGCATAGACCATACACTACTGTGGCGGACGCTAATTGAGATGGGAATTCCGAAGCATTTGGTTAAACTACTAAAGGGCCTCTATGTGGATTAAGAAGCGGTAATAAGAACTGAATATGGTGACACAGGGAAATTTAAAATAAGGAAAGGAGTGAGGCAGGGGTGCATTTTGTCCCCTTTCCTGTTCAATCTGTATGCCGAGAGAATTATGAGGAGGGCTGGATTGGAGGAGGCAACAGAGGGAGTAAGGATAGCGGGGAAAATACTGAATAATCTGAGGTACGACGATGATACGACATTATTGGCGGGTAAGAGGGACGACCTAGTCGAGTTAATAAGAAGAGTCAGGAAGGAAAGCGAAAAGGCGGGACTATACTTCAATGTAAAGAAAACAAAGGTTATGACAACTGCAACATGGAAAAACTTTGAGGTGGATGGAGAAACGATAGAGGTAGTATCGATCTTCACATTCCTGGGATTTATGATAGAGAAAGAGGGAAGAAGTGATATGGAAATAAGGAGGAGGGTAACAATGGGGAAAACGGCAATGAACGGTCTGGAAAAGATTTGGAAGGATAAATACGTGAGCAAGGAAACAAAGAAAAGACTGGTAAGAGCACTGATCTTCCCAGTGGTCCTATATGGATGCGAGACATGGACAAAGACACGGGATATGGAAAAGAAAATCAACGCGTGTGAGATGTGGATTTGTAAAAAGATGCTAAGGATTTCATGGACGGAGAAGAGAACTAACGAATCGGTGCGCGAAGAGCTCGGAATAGAGAGGGAGGAGACACTGCAGCAAACAGCAACTTGGAGGAAATTGAGCTACTTTGGCCATGTGATGAGATCTAACGGTCTGGAAAAGGAGCTGATGACGGCATGCGGTGAGGGAAGGAGAAGATGCGGAAGACCAAGGAAGAAATGGTTGGATGAGGTACAGAAAAAGTCTGGCATGAGACTGGAGGAGCTACGAGAGGCGACTAGGGAGAGGAGACATTGGAGAGGATACATCAGGGCTTTCGCCAGAGCTCCAGAAGCTGACGGCACCAGGTGACCAGGTGTTCGTTGTCTAAAGAGATCATTATGATTCCAGTATGTTCAAACAAATTTAATGTTGGGTGTGTAAGGACATCATTTTGATTTTAGTAATATCAACGAATGTCGGGTGTCTAATGATATCATTTTGCATTTTGTATTATCAACGATTTTAGGGTGTGTTAAGACATCATTTTGAATGCAGTATTATTAACGATTTTCAGGTGTCTAAAGACATCAATTTGATGCCAGTATTATCAACGATTTTTGTGTGTCTAAAGATATCATTTTGATTTCAGTATTATCAACGATTTTCAGGTGTGTAAAGACATCATTTGAGTTCATTATTTATCTACAATTTTCGGGTGTCTAATGTCATCATTTTGATATTAAAATTATCAACGCTTTTCGGTTGTCTAAGGAGATCATTATGATTCTAGTATTTTCAAAAAATTTATGGTGTGTAAGGACATCATTTTGGTTTTAGTAATATCAACGATTTTCGGGTGTCTAATGATATCATTTTGATTTTGGTATTATCAACGATTTTAGAGTGTGTTAAGACATCTTTTTGAATGCAGTATTAATATCGATTTTTAGGTGTCTAAGGACATCATTTTGATGCCAGTATTATCAACGATTTTTGTGTGTCTAAAGACATCATTTTGATTTCAGTATTATCAACGAATTTCGGGTGTGTACGGACATAATTTGATTTGTGTATAATCAACGATTTTCGCCTGTCTAATGTCATCAATTTGATTTTAGTCATATCAACGATTTTCGAGTGTCTAAGAAAGTCATTATGATTTTTAGTATTTTCAACGATTTGCGGGTGTGTAAGGACAACACTTTTGTTTCTTGTGTTATCAACGATTTCCGGTTGTCTTATGATATCATATTGACTTTAGTATTATCCCAGATTTTCGGGTGTCTAAGGACATCATTCTGATGCCAGTATTATCAACAATTTTCGGGTGTATAAGGACATCATATTGGTGCCAGTATTATCAAAAAATTTCTGGTGTCTAAGGACATTAGTTTTATTCCGGTATTGTCAACGATTTACGGGTGTCTAAGGATATCATTTTGAATCCAGTATTATCAGCGAACTGCTGTGTTGAAGTTGATTTGACTATTATTGAGATCCGCAGGACATTGGAATTCCAGCAGGTTAAGAACTTTTATGACATCATAGACAAAAATTGGTAGGCCTATAATGGACGTCATTGTTAATCTATTTAATTATTGTTTAGCGAAAATTTGCACATTCCCTTCTCGACGCTTCGCGTTTTGGCGCTCGTCCTTCTGCCGCTCGGTGGTATACCCAAACACACGAGGGGCCATTTATGATTTAGCCCCCTCCCCAAGAGCTGGGACCAAACTCCGCCCATGAAGTAGCCTATTGATTTGATTAGGCCGGCTTCAAAGTTTATAGCTGCAAACTTCAATCACAAAACTTGCAATAGGCCGACTATAGGCTTCTGTAAATGTCTTTTGAAAATAGTGTATTATTCCAAATCGGAATGACCAATTTACCCGATGTAGGATGATATTCTGAAAAATATGTGCAGTTGAGAAATTTTCTTAAAATAACCCCTGACACAACAGAGTATTAGGGACTACGTAGAAAATACAACAGTCACAGTTGTGTAGTCTATAGGCCCTATAGACACATACATTTTATATATAATGTTGTAGAAAAGCATGCAGTATACAATGTAATAATTACATTGTATATACATACTAGAGTCTAATCGTAGCCTACATGCAAATAGATCTAGGCCTATATATAATACAGCCTATATAATATTAGCCTACATACAATACACGGTGAATGGAAAAACCAAGCATCTCTTATTACTACGATAATTTATGTATTTATTTGTAAATTTTAATAAAGAAATAGGGGCCTATATGATATATAATATATATAATTTTGGAGAAATTAAAGGATGTGAATTAGATAACTATCCTTATTTTGCTAGTCATAATGTGTCGAAATGTACTCTTCGAATTCTTCGGTCTCAACGCACACACACACACACGCACACACGCACACACACTAATCGTTGAATCGATTACAGTTTGATGAAATTCGTCCCATGCCTGTATTATAATCTGACGCAGTGCTCCGACATCCACAATAATTATTGACAATAATTATTCTTGCTACCCCCATTGTTCAATCAATTTTTCCTTAATGCACGACACTTAACAGAAAACTACTACCATTCATTCATTCATTCATTCATTCCGAAAACTTGTATAGCGCCCCTTCAAGAAGTCTACTCAGATTGCGCCGTTGGTAGTTTCTGTACAACGTTGACGTCGGCAGAAGTGATCATCTTGAACAGTTTGTATGGTGTGCAAACACTGTGCATTTCTTATATATATATATATATATATATATATATATATATACCTATATATATATATACACTATATTATACAAATCACTTCACGATGACCTCAAATTTTTAACGGGCACAGCGAAGAATGAAAAAAAATCACATTTAAGCTTATTATAATTATGCCCTAGTTGTGAATAAAATAGTTTTTTCTCAATAATATTTTTAATTTTTGGTGTTCATCTCCCTAGTTCTTGTAGAGGTTTTCCGTTCACAGTTCACTATATAATTATAAATTAGCCTACATTGTATATCTTACCGTGTGTTCCGTCGAACATGTAAGGGATTGGCATCGACCACATGCTGATGTTAGGATTGTTCTTGAAATCTGCCAGTGTTCTCTTCTTGCGATGTATAGATGTCACCTTCTCATTCTTCCTGGCCTCGGCTATCATCATATCAAGCTGCTCTTCTGGTAACACTCTGCGTTGGTTTACACCGATGCCGCTGAGGGACAAACTCTGCAGATGTTGAAATGATTTATTGTTAATGCGATTGCAGTTTGAAGACCTTATATATAATATTATATACAGACCATTACTACTGAGTCCCACCAGAATATAACCGTATTAGAACGCATAAAATAATGGTTCTGTGACTTGATAATGTAAGCCCGTCACTGCACGTTTTTCTTGTCTTCTTCGTTCCTCTGACCGACTTGATCTATTTACGGCACCAAAGTCATGAACATAGCATAGGGTTTTGTTGCAGTGGTTCACACTATGAAAAGACCTTCCCTCGGATTTGATAGCTGGATTCTGATTGGTATCTCAGCTGCATGTCTTCGCTGCTTGAACACTTTTCTTACTACACGCCGTACACGGGCCTCTCGCGCTGAGAGCGCTTCTGAATGCCTCTAATGTAAGAGTGGCTTTGCAACTGTTCAAATTAGACTAGATTAAGCTTAGATTAGATTGAACAAAAGTAACGTGATGAGCGTTCTTGTCAAGAACGTTCACCACGTGACTTATGTTTAATCCGGATCAAGAACTTCTTGATACTTACGTTCCCAATATCATCGGTGCCAAATTTCTTAGCGAGCATTTTCTGCTGCTCTCGTTTCTTGACCTTTATTCTTTCGCAGACGTCCTTTGGCATTCCACGACAGGCCATCCATTCCTCTCTCGTTCCTTCCGCCGGTTGCCATAGCACACCATCCGTTGTGTTGGCTGTCGATGATTCATTAACTAAACCTTTTGCCTGCATAATTATATATAATTTTGCCCAATAAGGCTAAATATAAATAAAATAGTTTTACTGTGTAATTAGTCCTGACGTTCAGGATCGCTATAATAATTATTATGCACACTGAGCATAAAACGAGATAATGCAGGCTGATCCAATTTCCAATCTTGAAGTGGCTGGGCCGGACATTTTGAGTATAGTCAGGACAGTCATATCAGGGCAGAAGGCGATTTAAGGCGAACATACAACATATATATTATATAACTAACTGGGTGAGGTATGTCACCCGGAAATGCATCATTTTAAAAATAAATGAAGACTATAATATTTTCCCGATCGCCACTAATTGCCCTTTGCGCTATTATGGATAGTTGATGATTGGCCAGAGGGTCAAATCTTTGATTTTTATCCCCACTAAACCACCTGGTTCAATCAAACCCGACCCTAACCAACCATCACGACGCTTAACCTATCTTCAACCGACCCCTAACGGCGCCAGCGCGACTTGATCTGCAACACATTATCTGGCACCAAATTTTCTGACCACCTAATGAACTCTAGAATGGCGCCATGAAGGCAGCATCTTTGCGAAGTAGTTTGATGTGTGCTGAATACTTAAATCTATAGTGTCTGGATGCCAGCTCAGGGGCTGATCCAGGAGGGGGGCCAATCCGGCCATGGCCCCTTCCCATTTAAAACTGCCATGGGACGTGGCACCCCATTTGGTCTGAAATTAGTAATACGAATATGGGTGTAATGGATATTGGCCCCCTATTGGGAAAATTGTATGGAACGTGGCCCCCCCCCCATCAGGTTTCCAAGTTGAGGACTAAAAAAAAGGTCATCAACTTTTTGGCGGATGAAAAGTACTTTTTTCCTGAACGACCGATCACTATTTTTCGAACTTTCCAAAAATGTTTCCTTTTTCCCGCCCAAGATCTAAGATTTTGGCCCCCCCTGAAACAGTTCTGAATCCGCCACTGTGCCAGCTAGACGCATACTTGTATAAAATATTGGGTGTGCATGATTCTCTCTAGAATGGTACTTGACTCCAACCATCTTCATTAGCAGCGAAATGTTTAGTCCAATATTCTTACCTGACAAATACGCAGAAACGATGCCATCGCCAATAGGTGAAGAACATCTCGATTAGTTACGATAAGCATCTTGCTTAGATATCAACTATTATAGACTAGTTGGATGTTACTTTCCAAGTTTAGTTATCGTATGTCCTCTATTCTACAGCTTCTGATTCGCATTGTCTGGCAAGGCCGATCCCAAAACGTCGGCGTGTTTTATCGTGTGCATTGACCTCAATCGAGATAATAAAGCGTTTTATAACACATTTGGGCCAATATTTGCTTGATGGCTGAGTTAGCTTTGGAACCATCAACCGCCATTAATAATTTTTAGGCCTCTAGGTCTATCTTATTTGCTTACAGTTTTATCTTGTTGACGTTGTTGTATTATTGCATATAATAGACCTCTCTGCGCACGGTGCATCATGAAGTAGCGCACAGTAACTGTGTGCCTTCAGGGCCTAAGACTACGTTGGGCTGATGACAAGTCTGAAAGAGGAGCTCCTCAGAGCTGGTCAAAGTAGGTAAAAGAACAGAAGCCAAAGATCCACTTCAGTAGGCCTAATTTGTTGGAAGACGAAGCTCACGCTACGATTCTGCAGTCAAAGAACTGAGATTTCCAATGCTAAGTCAGGCAACAACGAACAACGTAGTCTTAATGTTTATCTTTGAATTTTCTCAGCGCAACTCGGTGACAAATTCATAATAATTATAGAACAACTAAAATTTTTGCAGGCGCAATAGCGAGAATCAAGGCCCACTAAAGTTCGGGTATTTGCTTGGTTCTGGTTTCAGAAAAAAATGGCAAGCTTAGATGTCAAGCCGAGGATACAGTATAGCCTACCTGTATAAATTAGCCGTTCGCACACAAATAAACCAAGTAATATCGTCATTAATCATCTTTTATTATGAACGGAATTAGCAGAAAGCTGTTCGGTAGTGAAACAAAGATTCTCAGGTCAAACTACCGAAAGAATATAGGCTATACGGACTTAGGCCTAATCACAGTAATAAGCCTATGTTTAATACCCCAGTATGTCAAACAATATTCAAAAATAATTCTTAAGAACTACATGCAGGTCAAAGAAAGACTAGAAGTTTCAACTGACTTAAAACTATTAAACGCACACTTCGATTAGTCTATATTTAAGTTTATGGCTCGTTTTTCCTTGAGTAAATAAAATTGCGAAATTTTCTGACGATGCCGAAAGTCGTCGGCACCACATTTCGAACACGATCGAGAATAGACTTCTGTCTTGCCGAGGCCAGTATCGCCAGCGTAGCCGTTGCCTCTAAATCAAAGAACAGAATCTAAGCCTAAATTCTCTCTGTGCAGTGGATTTAAGCCGTCATAGTTATGCCTATGTATTGTAGGTCTACCATATTGTACATGTATTCTTCGATTAGGAAAAGAAAGTAACTTCAAATTTTTCCTGAGTTTGTCAACAATAATTTATAGCTCAATAATTCTTTGCTGACTCTAATAGCCCATTATTAGCCTATGGTGAGTGTCGTAATGTTATTCTGCCTGCTATATTTTTTCGTTTTTTCGCTTCGATGCTTACTTCGTTGCACTCAAAAAGTTCATTTTGGCCAGAAATGTTAACCTACAATGTATTAAGAGTTAGACTACTATGACTAAATACACAGCGTGATTAAAGCCACGGAGAGTTCAATCACTCAATTTCAATTTACAGCTGAACTTCGTTTTATAGAATGTCTTCTGTAGGCCACTAGGCCTACATTGTGCTACCTTCCACTGTCGGCAAAAATTGAAAAGTGCGTTATCAAGTATGAAGAAGTACGATATGCGGTGGAGGAATGTTAAGAAAATCGACTCAACAAATTATCAGGAAGTAGAGACTTGGCAGAGTTGTTAAGTAAACCCCACTGACAAAAATGCCCAAAGACCCCATAAATCTGTGTTGTGCTCGAGCCGCCATCTTGGAAAATGGCGGCCAAATTTGGTTTTTCGAAGGTACGATACTACTGAGTGGACCATTGAGCTAAACAAGCAGGCTTCAATATTCTATGTGATTTTTCTCTTACCACAGTCATAGCTCATGGTGTACAATCATTGTACATGTAGTTACACTCGTAGTAGCGTCAGTGGTAGCTTTAACAGTATTAGTTGACTTAGTGGAAGAAGGGTTCTTAGTAGTAGATTCCCGGACGTTGATGGAGTAGCTGTACTGCTACTCGTAGGTGGAACTAAAAGAATGCATATAGACTTAACTCACACTTTCGTTATAAACACAATTATTAATATCTGAAACACATTAGAAGATGCTTCCTATTGATAATGCTAAAAAATTGATGAACAATTACAATTACAACAACAATCTAGCAGGCTAGTTTTCACACATCGCTAACAATATGCCTATCAGGCAAAGCCGACAAACTGCGGTTACTACGGATATAATATGTCATTAAATTAATCAGATCGCAACATGAGTAGGACTACGAGTCATTACGTGCATTATGCAATGCAATTACTGCCGAAAATGCTATCAAGCCTCTAATTTTATCTGTAGAGATTCAATCATATTTGGAAAGCAAACTATATAGACGAAACTAAACACGACAAAATGCGAAATCCAAAATCAAACACTTACTCGATTCAACGATTGCTTGAAAACCTCGCTGAGGTTTCCATTTTGGGCCCACATTGTAGTTGCTTCGAAAGATCACGATCATCTCATTGGATTCGCTAATCAATGTGTCATTTGGTTTACTGGAACAACAAAACCTGTGAAGACGAAAAACAGTCAATAAAATAGCATAGGCCTGTGATGTGGCTGATTTTGTGAATATAGCCAACAAGGCAGAGAACAGGACGCGACCAAGCATCTCAGGTAACCAACAAATCTCCACAGGCGACTGAATGTTGACTAGGTCGGTTACAAACCGGAACGCAGAGCTCCTCGATGAAGACCGTAGACTGTATTGACGATCAAGTCTTGTTATCAAGACCTGAAACCTCAGGACCAAAACTTTGAACCTCAATACAAAGACAAACCATTCTGTCTCAAGGCCAAGACCAAGACTTTTGGAAGACTCCACGAGAGACAAGGCAGAATTTGAAACGAAAGAAAGTTAATGAAAGACTGCCAGAGAGAAAGGCGGAGCACAACTGATGGTGGAAGTCAATAGCCTAGCAGACTGGAGAAAGCTCAATGCAAAGAGCAGTTCGCACTCGGGGAACAAGGAGTTCATCCTGAGTGGAGGAACAGAAAGTACAGCGCTTCTATGCGCCCACAGTGGAGCGACACAGCTCTTTCACATATGCAGGGGCGACACCCAGTAGGCGCCACCACACCAAGCAGAGACCCGGTATATCATTCGTTGCGGGATAGGGAGCCAATGTAGGACGTTCCGCAAATAATCTGTGAGAAGATCAAATGTTGGAATACAACCAGAAAGGTAAGCGGCTCTGCGCATGACCTGTTCCAAGCATCTCAACGTCCCAGCCGGGACACCAGCGTAGCAGTGCAGCAGTATACAAGGCGGGCGACAATTATACATCAATGGATTAGAGCAGTGGTAGCATTAGTAGTAGGAGTGAGTGCGATAAACAACTCTGAGCTGGCACAACTGATAGTAGCAAATTTAATACCCCAGAGCTAGTGAATGTGCTGTGCAAAGGTAAGGTCCTCATCTAAGCCTGATTATATGCCTAATTTAAATTGAAATCATAACGATATGAATAGCACTGACAAAACAAAATCTAGACAATTTTTAGTCGTAGACACCAGCATAAAGGGATTTCGTCTCTTTAAGTTTTCATATGTAAACGATATTTTGGTTTCACTACTGTCATCATGTTTTATAAAGTGAGGATATGGCTGATCAAGAAATGTGCTCGTGTGTACCTGGCTCCCTCTAATCCGAGGTCCTTTTTGTACTTTATTTCAACCCAGTGAAAGCATGCTGATCCTCGACAGTAGATACTGAAACTACCATTAAACGCCAGCCTCAACGTGTGATCCTTTGGCGACTGTTCATAAGAAGTAGCAAACAGCTAAATCATGTTTAATCTATATAAAAATGTAAAACGTTTGTACATAATCAAGTAACTCAGAAAGTTATTGACCGATTGTTTTGAAACTTTTCGCACAACGTTCCATTCGATTAGGAGCGGGTTTATGTAATGCTTTTTTTGGAAAAGGGTGATCTTATAGACAAAAAACCACAACTTTCCATTCGATTCGACCCATTTCGATTTCAACTTTCACACATCCGTCCGTCGATTTGCATTCGAATGCGGCCGTGTTTTTATGGCGCATATTCGCTCGTCTTTTTATAACGCATATATAGGCCCTTAGCCTATATGTAACTGTCGGTTTTTACAAAATCCGGGATCTCGGAAAGTTAGTCACCTGTTGAGGGAGGAAGGGTCTTTTCAGCCACAGCAACGCTTGGCGGAGTACACACTACACAGCTAGTCACAAGATAAATATGTAGACAAGGAATCAAGTCAGGCTTAATACCTAATTACAATTGAGCACCGTAATATTTTGACTTTGTGTCACCACCTAAAGACGATAAAAAAAGCTTCGTTTTAATAGCTCTCTATATGCGCATTCACAAAAATAAATAGAACCATTTTAGTCGATTTAACCTATTAAAACCTTTAATTGAGTTGTGGTCTTTTCAACTTGCTTACGGATGTGCATACTTGCAGCAATTAAGGAATTCGTAAAGAGTCTACAAGAAATTATACCCCACAGTTAATTTTGAGATCTGTAGTGTTTCTAATTAAGACCCGGATAAGTCTGATGCAAGTCTCCTGAAAATGACTGGATAGGTTGGCTGGCACAACGAAGAATCGACTGAAAAACGGATTGTTCATCCTATCAAGACAAAGAAACAGGTCTAGTAAGTTCTTACCTATTTAGGAATTAATTGTAGGCCTAGTCCGCTATATTTTGGGTAGGTATACAAACAAAATATGAATAATTAGGCAGATTATTTGCGTAGCCTACCTTAATCAGCCAAGTGCATTCCTGATTTAAAGAGTAACCTGAGCCATCAAAACCTGGCGATTTGATAACTCGTTCAGCTCTAGGTCCTATGTTCAGTATTCCACTGCAATTGGCTGAAATTCACGTGCAGAAATTAATTAGCCTTCTCATATAAGAACAGAGTTTGGCTTGAATGCCATTAAGAAGTTGAAATGCCTATAGATAGTATATAGGTTGACTCCCAGCCCAGGCAGGCCTACATTCATCATCACCCATGCAGCCGCCTGGCAAGTCAGTCACCTGCCTATCACGCCGAAGACTTCCTACTCGAAATTAAAGTTCGGCCACCTCAAGAATCTCAACATTAATCCACTTAGTCCTCCTCATTTCACGTTTTTTCGACCTCAGCGAGACCAGTCTTAGCATCGTAATCGTAATCTCAAGATTTCTACAGCGCCCACTAAAGCAAAGTTGCGGAAACTAGCTTATTCACAGACGCTTAAATCAAAATGAAACCGACTGGCAGAGAGGGTTCAGATATAAAGATTCAGGCAGGCAGGCAGGCAGGCAGGCAGGCAGACAGGCAGACAGGCATGCAGGCAGGCAGGCAGGCAGGCAGGCAGGCAGGCAGGCAGGCAGGCAAATGGACGGCTGAGGTGGGTGATTTTAGAGTTGAAAAGTCGAGGGAGGTGAGGAGAAGAGGATGAATAAAGATAGGATTTGTAATGTCTTAAGTTTTTAGCGAGTCAATCAATCCCACTTGGGGAACCTGATCAACAGGAGGATCTTGTTTAAAGGTTGACCTTAGCAGCTCATGTTTGGCAGGACCGTGGTTTTCAATTAGCCTATCATAGTTGACACGACGCAACGATCTTGAATAAGTTGGAGCCCCGAGTCAATGGTGGATCCAGGGGCAAATCCGGCCATGCCACCCCCAGTTAAAAGTGAATAGGATGTGGCACCAGAATAGCAAGAAATTGGAGTTCACAGAGTGACACCTTTCCTGTGTAACTCGTTACTAATTCCTTCCCTGTTTACTAAACACCTGGCATCTGGCCATCTCAAGGCTGACGACGTCAAAATGTTTGTAGAACTGATCAGGTTTCTCTTGTAGGATCGATTGATTCACTGTCACGTGACCCTATTCTTGGTTATCGGCCAACCGACTTGGCTTTACGTGTAACTTCTACAAGCATCAACTGTTCCAGTTTGGAAATAAATAAATGCTACTCGAACTTGACGCCAGTGACTTCCCATATTCATCCGGTGTCCCTCAGTCCCTGACTTTGTCGTTACCCTCGATAGCACCCTGTCGTTCTCCGAAAACCTTTTGAAATTGATGAGCTCATGCTACTATAATACTATATCCATAGATGTAAAAAACGATGAAAATAAAAAAGGGTAAAAAACGAGGTTTTTTTCAACAAAAAAAAAAACGACAAAAAAACGATAAAAAACGGAAACGGAAAATAATTTTACTTTGCTACATCTAAAACCGCATTTTACTCTTGAAAACCTTAATTAGGAACCTACTACACGCAGGCTATCTCTTAAATGATGATGTTAAACGATAAAATAATGACTTTAGTTAGCTGAATCCTTGAGAGTTGGCGGAAAACATAAGGAATTTCCGAAAAGATTAAAATTGAGTGAAATAATAACAGAAAGTAAATGAATAAATAAAGATAAATAAATAATAAAAAACGATAAAAACGATGGAAAAAATAAAAAAAACAAAAAAACGACGTTTTTGGGAGAGAATAAAAAACGGGAAAAAACGTTTTTTTTACAAATATGATTATATCATCTGCGTCACCTAAGAATCATCCGAAGATCTGTTTGCTCTTCTATCTTCCCAACTATAGTCTAAGGCTTCTAAGCTTTTAACTGCAGTCGCACTGACTACTTCTTCTTTAGGTAATTATCTGCCAAGTGGCAGGTCCAAACTTCCAATGTCTCCACGTTTCCCGCTGTTGTGCCATGTCCTTCAGTTCTCTGTATCCCTCTTCCATCATCCCGTCCAGCAGTTTTTGTCTAGGTCTTCCACCTCTTTCCCTCCAATCTTCCTTCAATTATTTCTTTCTGCAGTGAGTTACCTCGCAGCAAACGTCCCACCAAATTCTTTTGTCTCATATTTATTGTGTCCAGCATAGATCTTTTCTCTTCTACCATCGTTAGTACTTCTTCGTTTGTATCGTGCTTTGTCCAACTAATTTTCTCCATCTTTCTCCACACCCACATTTCAAATGCTTCCAGCCTCTTGGTGTTTTCTTTTCTCATTGTCCATGTCTCTGCGCCATATAACGTCACACTCCATATCAATGTCTTGACCATTCTTATCTCTAAGATTTCTATTCAGTCCTCCTCTGAGCAATTCTTGACTAATAATTCATGCAATTGACTATCAGATTCTGCTGATTCCCAAGGCACGCATAATATTATCCTCTCTTCAGTCGGTTATGAACACTCAACAGCTGGGCTCATTGCTTGTCTCCTGCGCAACTCTTACTCATTTCTGTCTAGAGAATTATTTCTGACACTCGCTTCCTCTTGCCCCTTGTAACCAATTTAAGGTATTGATCGTAGTCATACGGACTCAAAAGGAAAGGCTATTGAATATCTATGTGACTTGATGGGCAATCCAATATCTGCACTGTCATCTCTCCCTCTCCGGTCTGCAAATAGACTTGATCTCCTAAATCCCCGGGTAAGGGCAACCATCTCCCAACGCCGCACCTTTGCCACTGCGGGTCCCTCGATATGTGGAATCACCTCCTCTCAATCTACGAAGTACGCCCGTAGTAAGACCTTAGTCGGGGTGTAATCTCAACCCTTCACTGCTTGAAAACTTTCGTATTTCCTCTATCTGAGGACGCCTCTAAATAGCTAGTACCTGAAGATGCGCTATATAAATTCTCATATTTTATACGACACGATAATCAGCAGGTGAGCACTTCGCACAATCCATCCCAACTTCACGTGTTCAAGCATTAGGCTATCTCTATATTATAAGAATTCAGAGAACGCTCTAACTAATAAACCACGTAGTCCTATTATAGGCCTACCATTTTTCGGTTGTGCTATTTCGTTGCAATATTTTCCCGAGAATCCATCTGGACAAATGCAGGTAGAACAGTTGTTGGGATTTTGGTAGCCACCTCGCTGACATGGCTGGCTAAGTGGAGTATTGCAGGCTCCTGTAAACACAAATGGAAGCACAAAATTGAATTTGTGGTGGGCTAATGAATCTTGTGCAAATCGCATTACTTTTGCAGAATAATTGAGATTACGTAAAAATGAATTAGAGCTGCGAAACTAAAGCAACGTGCGCGTTTCTTTTTAAAGCTGTGACCGTATCTACTGAGACAGTATTGTCATTAATTTTAAGCATTTCATAAGCCAACAATAATTGCACTGAAGAATTTCTGCCCTAGTAATCCCTTCCGTGTTTAGCAAAAATCTATATAATGTGACCCGGAGTTGCTTTATGCTAATTCAAAGAAACTCTCCTACTAATTATAGTGCTTTGAGAAGCCTGTGACTCTGTGAGACTTGCAGCACACATATAATTATGATATAAGTTTACCCGTTATTCAAGAAATGGTGCTGCCGAATGCTTTTACTTGCAAGAATATTACTTTAGTCTTTCATCAACGAACCTTTGCAATATCCTAAGTTGATGATCTTTCTGTCGTGGAAAGACATATCCACTCTTTGCCCCATGTTCATCTGATACAGAGGTTCTAATGCAATCATCGTATCGTTTCCGTTCACTGAATTTCCACCCTAAATAAAAACGAGCAATCAACACTGACAATGGGTAATGTGGGTATTAGCACGGTTTTAACACGACTAGTTCATGCATTGCACTCGTATGAGACAGAGTAAGCATTTTTTGTGTTTGTTTTTCTTCCGTTCTCTAGTATAAGTTGCTTTATCTTTTTTTGTCAGTCACTGTGTTGATTTTTGCAAAGACTTAGTCATGGCCACCTTACATCGTCAACTCATTATTAATTGGTGTCCCTAGACAGCGGAATTTTTTTAATCCCTTTAGGGCCTCCCTTTTTTGTAGCCAATGTGAACGATGTGTGAACCTTTCATGTATACTGGTTGCAAAATAAAAATATTTGATTGATTGGTCAGTTTGTGGTCTCGTTAAATCAGTAACTACGAATTAAGCATGTACATCATAGGCCTACAAATGGCGACATAAAATTATAACATGGTTTTAAGTTCTTCACGGGCATGGTCTGTGATAAAATAACGGCATATTAATATCTTAAAGCTGTGGTAGCTTTCACTGAGATCGTACTAAGTAGAACAAGGCAACTGGAGGTAATAGGTAGGCTATTAATTGAGTCGATGTTCTAATTTTAGAGCTGCTATTTCTATTCGTGTGACGAAACTGATTTTTAAATCCTGCAGAAAACTTAAAGACGGTCGCCGGGCAAATTCATTTACTGTCATATACATTGATACCTTAGACGAATAATGCATGACTGATCCGTAATTGTATGGAAGTCCGAACGCGTCAGTATTTCTTTCAATGTATTGTGACCAGGAAACCATCCTGATGTTGTTCCATATAATGGCAACGGAATTGTTTCTGTCCATCCTCGACTGTTCATGACGCAGACCAAGCAAGTGACCAATCTCATGAAGGACAGTACCATACTACAATACATACACGATCTATTGCCATCAACATCACCGAAATTGTCGTCGTCACCAAGTAGGCTTTATTTTGACACTTTATTTACCTCAAGATTAACGTGATGACATTTCGATAATGTTTGAAATGTAAGTCTTACAGCCTAAATTATAAGCAAATAAAATCGACATTCCGCATAATAATTGACTATTATAGGAGCATGGTATCAATTAGAGAATTGAAGTAATTATTTCCGCAGATAAGAGTAGGTTATAAGTTAACTAACCACGTCTACACAATAGGATGCCAAATTCATTGACTGTGGCACGCGATTTATCTTTCCAAGGTATGACCAGCATCTGCATACAGAAAGTGACAATAATAATAATTAATTATTTATCTAAAACGATGGACGTTATACGTTAGGTTATCTGTTACCGCCAGTTTAAATTAGGCTATATATTTATGCAAACCGCATTTGGTGTACTAACGATAGGCCCACATCAAGACGACAGATTTTCTCGGACATGGTCTCGGGGTCGTAATGTGTAACCGGTGACCTTAACTGACACACATGACAAACTACAAATAAGGTTAATTCTTTATTTAGATGCCTCTGATAATTTAACTGTACATCAAGATATTCACTGAAGACCTATTGCGCAATCGATTAATATTTTGATGGCAGGCGGCATTTAATAAATACATAATAAATTAATAATATGCTGGATTCGTGTTTATAACATCAGCTGCATACCCATCGCTTTCGTTTTTTGAAATGAGAATGTAATTGCTGCTAAAGCTAGCATTCGTTGGCAGTTCCCTGAATCGAATGCAGGTGTTGTCCGCCCAATGCTGGAATGCACGTCGAATCGTTGCTCTCTGTTTATAGTCTGAAACAAATACTTCTTTATTTGAAGTAAAATATTCGCACGATTCTCCAGGTGTAACGAGGTGTTAGACTTGCGATAAAGAATACATTGTATACCTACGATAAATGTTAAAAGGTTTCAAAAATCGAATAACAAAAAATAATTCGTATAAAATATTAATTTATATGCAGCTGAATGTATAGGTTGTCTCTGATTTTCAATTAAATTTAAACTTTGCTCGCTGTTTTATTTCACATTCCGTTGTCTACTTGCAGCGACTCATCCGTATAGTGCTGTTTAACAATTATTTTGACGTTGGACTTAAAACCCGTCGTTTGTCGCTTCCTAAATACTGCGCTAGAAGCTGAAAAGTAATAGCCATGACGGCTAAAATGTGGAATATTGTTTTTGGTGTATTTTTATTTTACAACATGCCTACTTTCAATATCTACAACTAAAATGTTTGGTTCAAATATGTTTGGGGGAAGATAATGACTTTTAATGCACGTGGTGCTGAGATTTGCTCTGAAACAATGGCTCAAAAAGCATGTTTTCAACTATAAAATTCGCCATGAACGACCGAGTTTTCATATAGGCCTAGGCCTAGGCTACACTGACCGGACTATTCCTTTTAGCCGTGTGTACGCCTATCACTTAATAAATATACCTTCAGTGTGCTACAAGATTGTGCTGATAAATTTAGTCACCTATTTGAATGGGACCAAGTTTTGCATAATTTAGAACCTTGTTCAAATGCTTAAATTGCAACTGTTCAAACCACGCCTCCGGTCCAGTTGCGGAAAAAAGAATTCTCATAGTCGAGCTTTGGACAATAGATGTAGCAATGGTGGAAGCAGTTTTGAAATCGAGCAAAGGTCGGATGTGGCGGAAGTCACAAATGTGAATGAAGCTTCCGGAGAGGTCAGAAATGTTGCTTGGAAATGAGAGATTCGAATCAAAGGTAACGGCAATATTGAGGATATGCACATCACATGTAGGCCTAAAGGTTAGATATGAAGAGTTAGTGGATGGATGTATTGAGGGGTAGTTACCGTGTGTTCCGTCGAACATGTACGGTACTGGTATCGACCACTTGCTGAAAGGGTCTTTCTTGAAATCCACCAGTGTTCTTTTCTTGCGATGTGCATTCTCTTCCTGCTTGGCCTCGGCTATCATCGTATCAAGTTGCTCCTCCGTGAACATGATGCATTGGTCTACGCCGCTGTCGTTTGCAGACGAATCCTGCAAATGTCGAAATTATTTAATAATAATAATAATAAAGGCCTATCATGCTGTCCGTCGCATTATTCTCGACTCTTCACCAAAGCCGACCTGGAGATCGGCGGAATGACGTGGGAGGTGGCCAGAGCAGCTGCGGAGGACAGAGTGACGTGGAGGAGCTGTGTCGTCCGATGCACTACAAGTGCGTGGAACGACTAAGGTCTAAGGTAAGGTCTCCACCAAAATCCTGCGAGCTTGATCCCGACCAGAGTCCAGACGTTTTTGCTGCAGGAGTATGTGAACGTCCTTCTTCCGCTATTTATCTGAATCCTTGGAGCAAGACTGTGTCACTAGGACCAACCCGCCCACCCAACATCCACCCCTCCCGCAGGCAACGACAGAATAAAATGACATGTGAAAAATGGGTTTCTGTAGCCCCTATTAGTCTGTATGCGTCCTAAGCCGTTTATTAAACGCATTGGCGGCAGTGTTATTTTACTTCACAAAATAATTTCTATTTCAGTTTCAGTTCAGTTCGGCTGGAAGTAATTTCAGTTTCAGTTCAGTTTCAGTTCTCAAATAATTTCAGTTCAACTTCAACTTCGCGTTCTTAAATAATTTCAGTTCAACTTCAACTTCGAGTTCTTAAATAATTTCAGTTCAAGTTACAGTTCTTAAATAATTTCAGTTCAGGTTACCATTGCCGCGTGTGCCAATTTATGAAAGCGTGCTAAGTGGCTGATCAAGTTGCTCGAGTTCTTCTCTGCCAAAAATACGCCACACTCATTTCCCGTTTTCTCATCGATCACAACGCACTTCGATTTGCCAGACTCTTCACAATATATTCCCAAACTGGACTCTCCCTTTTCCTACCGGACAACAAACGAGCTAAACTTAACGACATTCTCGAAAAAAACCGCTGAACGACAACACTGTGAACGATAATACCGTTATATACCGAGAAATCTCGCGAGATTAACGACTTTCTCTTAACATAGTCCAACGAAAGACTGGTTCACCGCTAATTTAAGTCAGTAAGTAAATTACTTCATTTCTATTTTTTCATAAATGTGTATAATTTCCGTTCGGATTTTAATTATCGTTACAGTTTTTATTCAGTTCGGCATCATTTATTTCCGTTTCCGTTCAGTTTTCGTTCTTAGAATATTTTCAGTTATCGTTATACTTATCGTTAACGGAATGGATTATTTTCAGTTCGACTTATCGTTTCCGTTAACGAATATAACACTGATGCAATTTGGCGGTATGAAAGTCACGAGCTAAGATATTCATGGTAGGGTCTACTTACGTTTACCATATGATCGAGGCCAAATTTATTAGCAAGCAGCTTCTGGAGTTCTTGTTTCTTGAGCTTCGTCCTTTCGCAGACGTCCTTTGGCATTCCGCGACAGGCCATCCATTCCGATCTTGCTCCTTCTTCCGGTTGCCATAGCCAACCATTCGTCGCTCCGACCATCGACGTTTCATTGACTAAACTTCTTGCCTGCAGATTATAATTTTCCAGTAAAAATATGTTCGAAATAATCTTTTATTCGGTAATTAGTCCTGCGTGTTATCAATTGGTTCGGCAAAAGACCTATAAACTTTGAGCATGACAAGAATAATATTATAGTTTCTCTTTATACGGCGATAAGACTTCAATCAGCTGATTAATGGCTGTGACCACCAAATTCGTCGGCTGTCTGTGGTCTCTCGCCCCCTATCCCAGGATGCTGCTGCTACCCTTGTCTACGACTTTTTAAACCAGTCGTCAGGGCTATAGGTGTACTGCTACTACTCTATAGTCCATATGCTGCTGGTCTGCCTTCAGTGCCGATAGCCCGACTAGACCATGTTCCTCGCTCTTCAGCCCGGCTAATTGAACAAATACCTAAATTTGCCTCTGCGTCAGCTTACACGCGTGGTATCAGTGCCGGCGCTAGGGTACCTGAAGCCTCCCAAAAAATCTTTGAAGCCCGATACCTTGAACTGTCATCTCAGCAAAATTTCTCATAATATAAGTGCTGAAAAAATTGTGTGACTTCAATAGATGTCCCCTCCAATTGTTAAATTTGTTGGAATTTCCACGCTGTAATGGTAGAATTTTAATGCTCATCATACTATTAGACTTCAGCGTAGAAATCTACACCGTACTCAAATCGTCAGAGCTTTGAGTGCAGTAAGCTTACTCTTTCAAAATTGAGAATACTCTCAATCGGCGCTGCAACAGTGTGTAATCTAGTCCAGAGGCCAAGGAATGCAAGGTTTCTGAAGCGGACGAACAAGCGTCCCGTGGACAATCGCCGAGGCGTGCAGGCCGAGCAGGAAAAGGGTTTTGTGTAGGGAATGTGCCTTCCGTCGTCAGAAATTTTTGAATTTGCACATTACATTTACACTTATCTGTAAAAAGGCTTACATTGACTTATTATCACATCTCGGATCCAATATACGGTCATTTTCCTGGTCTCCACATTTCAATTTACTCCCAAAATTAAATTTTCTCTCTGACTATACGCGTTAAGGCCCTCTTTGCAATATCTATTCGCCCCCTGCGCTGTAGACCAACCGACCGTTTTGGCCTCTTTGACCTTCGTGCATGCGAGGTATGCCTTGGCCCATAGCCGGTCAGTTGATGTGATAGGTCCCTCCACAGGGAATGGCCTTCTCCCTCTTCAACGGGCTAAGCGCATGTCTGGGATCTTCCCTGCATCCTCTCACTCCGTAAAGACATGTCTTCTTCTACAGGTTTCTGTGCTGAAAGCGCCGCTTAATTTAATAGTCTATGCTGCGAGAGGCGCTATATAAATTTTTAGACATGATGCGGTATACAATGGAAGTAGCCTAACCATTGCCTTGTATAATAATCACGTTGTTATCTCTGCTTCTCGATCTTTAAAGCGAAAATATAATTATTATGCCATTAGCCTACTGCCTACAGCAAAATTTAGTCTAGGCCTAATTATAGACTCATAGCCTACATGCACAAATAATTCTTATGTGATTCTCAGAAAGTTTTTGAGTTCAACCGTCTTTGTTAGCAAACAGACTTTTGCAATCGAGCCTAGTCAAAATGTTCTTACCTGAGATATGGGCAGAAATGTTACCATCGCCAATACGTGAAGCCCATTTCGATTAGTTAAGAAAAACATCTTGCTAAAATAATGCCAGTAAAATAATGCACGTTATAATTGTCTATGTTTTGACGTGGGTAGGACTACAAACGCTACATGTATGATTGCGGATGTAGTATGTCTACGTTCACTTCTAATCTCAAGCTGTTAATTTCATCCTGTCTGAAAACTTCGGCACCGAACACAGCACGCTCTAATCGTTGCAATAAGCGCAGACGAGATCGGGACTTTTATAGCACATTTAGACCAGTGAACGCCTAATGGGCCATTAATTATTCTATTATGGGTATTACTTTATTGCGTCGTTACTTCAATATAGGATCCTGAAGCAAGTTTCAGAAAACCTGATGAAGTTGGCCTAACAGTTGCTGCCGACTTCGTTTCTGTTTCGTCAAAGAAAATAAATGGGAATGTAACCGAACGAGGTCATTTAGTGGGGGCATGCACGTGCATCCCCTCATAGTGCCTCATACAGAGCTCTGCATGTCACGACGCAATCACAGAGATATCCGGTGCATCTACGTGTGGACAGCGAGCCTATAATTACATTTCGTGCTCTTTAGCCATGCGCTCGACTTACCGGAACACGATGACACGGTGGTTCGAGCGCTAACATTGTAACGCGGAGACATGCGGGTTTGACTCTTACCTAAGATGTTTTCTATGCAGGAACCTTGAGCAAGGTCTTCACATTATGATCAGCGTCATCTCTCGATGCTGTTCTGTATGGTCGTCACCATATAAATCTGGGAATCTAGACCGCATCCTAAGGCTCCAGAAAGCTGCTGTAAGAATAATGACCTATTCCAGTTACCTTTCTCATTCAAATCCCTTGTTTTATAGGTTGGGAATATTAAAAATTTATGAATTATCTCATTTATCAAAACTTGTGCTCATGTTTAAGTTTGTAAACAAATTGTTACCTAAACAATTTTGTAATTATTTTATAACAGTTGATCAAATCCATTCTTATAACACCAGGACCGCGTCCAATTCCGTTGTCCCTTATGCACGAACTGCCTCCAGAGCACATAATCTCCAGGTCCTAGGACCTCGTTTATGGAATTCTCTATCTGTTGATCTTAAACAAGAAAAATCTTTACCTAAATTCAAAAGGGAAGTTAAATCAGGCTTCTTACTGAAGTATGCCGAATGCTAAACAGATCTTTCTAAGCAACTTATGTATTCCTCAGCATCTTTTCTTTTTAGTTTTGGCTGTTGTTTTTCTTAATTGTGTTTTCATTTCTTTTTTATTTGCTATCCTATATTTTGCACCTGTGTTTCAATTTAATTTTGTTTATATAATTTTGTACTGATGATCTTGCTATATTGCTGTAGAATTCTGGTCATTGCTATCAGTACTAACATTACTATGGTCTCACCAGAACATGGTTGATTACAATTGTGTGATATGAAACGTTGACTAAAATGTAATTGTTCATTAGGGGCCAGGTTGATATAAGCTCTTAGCTTTTTCCGGGCTTCCTGTTGCCTAGAGACCGTTCACTACCCACTGTTTGTGCTTATGTTTATTTTGTTTCGTTGGCAATAAATAATAATACTGTAGTGACGATTAGTAAATGCGTTGCCTAATAATCCTAATGCACTGCTTTTATATGCGTGTTCCTTAAAATGAACCGACTCAGAATTCGCATGCATCATCATTATAATCATGACGTTCCTCGTGATTCATTCCGTCATGAAAAACGTGGATGCTCCAATAGGCCTAAGTCACTAAATCGTAGGTCCGGGTTCTGATGGGTTGTCTCTGTCAGATTACTTCTATAATTATTAATAGGCCTATCTATAATAGCCTAACGAAATCACCTAAACGACCACCAAACCGGATGTATTCAACGGATATGTGATGAAGCGTTTAAGTAAGCAAATAAAAGCGTAGCCCTATCCTCCGGGTAGCGGCTTACTCCATTAGGCCTACCCAAAAGGTTAAAGTAGGTCAGAAAGAGGAAAAGGTTGGAATACGTTTCATGTCATGTCACTACGCCGACGTCGCTACGCGACGGTTGGCTGCAAGAGTGGACCAAAGTAGCCTACTCCAGCAAGATCTATCCTTTACGATCCGCAATAGCGTCGCTCCTGATAAACCGGTCCACAGCGTAATGTTATCAAGCCAGCATATTCTAGGTCTACCGCGATCGCGAACACCCTGCACCAATCCCGTCATGACACTATTTTCAATATTGTCCTGCTGTCGTAGGATTTGACCGAAGTATCGTAATTTCCGGGTTTTGACATGGCCTAATAACTCGCTTTTTGTCCCTGCTAATTTGTAAACTCGTTCATTAGTCAACATTTCTGTCCATGAAATGCGTAGTAGTTTCCTAATGCATTTGTTTTCGAAAGCCTGTTACAGGATAAGTCTTTCCTCTTCCTTCTTTAGAGTCCACGTCTCACAACCGTATGTTGCCACTGGCCACACTAAGGCCCTCATTAGTCGTATCTTTGTCTTGGAGCTGATACCTTTGTTCTTCCAAACCCTTGTCAACTTAATCATGACTGATGTACCCATGGCTAACCTTGACTTCACTTCTACATTACAGTCTGCATCTTTCGCTACTCTGCTTCCCAGATAGACAAAGGAGTCTACCTGTTCTAATCTACCATTGATTACTCTTATATCCAACCCTAGGTCCGTATTTGTCATGACATTCGTCTTTGCAGCATTAATCTTCATGCTATACTCGTTTGCAGATCTCTCAATTCTGTCCACTAATTCTTGTAGCTCCTCCGGTGATGTAGTCAGTAATACAATGTCGTCCGCGTATCTTAGGTTGTTAATGGTTTTACCCCCGATTCTGAATCCACAGTTGAATCCTTCCAAGGCTTTCCTCATCACTTGTTCAGCTAAAATGTTGAAAAGGCATGGTGAAAGGTTACACCCTTGACGCACCCCTTTCTTAAGTCTGAACCATGCTGACGTGAGTCCATCTGTCCTATTATTTGCGCGTTGTTGTGTATAAGGTTTGTGCATATTTGTTTATACGTTTCACTGACAATAATTCTTGGCCTAAGTGAGTCATGACTTTGTATTCGCAGCTCCAATAGGAATGACTGACGTTGAAGATTATGGCGACTCAATTATCTCGTTCTCGTAATTTAAATTTAGCCGCCTCGAAGACGCAGTAAATAAGGTAGTCCATAGACTTGTAGCTACATGCACACAAGCTTATGTACATGTATATAGAAGTTTATCATTAGGCATAATTATAGCTTACTGAGTGACAAGCGAATCAGGAACTATTATAGTATAAGCTTAGGCTTTGTAATAATTATCAGATGACGTGTTGCGAGTCAAGTTAATGACCACCAGAAACGACTCATTTTCAGCAACAGTTCCTGATTAGTTCTAGCCAGAAAACAGAGATCACTGAAATGGACTGTGTTGTGCTTGTGTTACTATTGTGGTGATCAATAAAGATTGATTGACTGGTGATTGATTGATTTGATTGATTGTACTATAGGCCCAATTATACAGAGCATTAACCAGGTGTTTAGTTAAAGGAGGTACAACATAGGCTAAATTAGGTCGGTTTAATACTTTAATTTTGAGAACTGGCATCGCGACTATGTGATCCGCGAACACAAAGTTACCAAAAAAATGAGGTTTTGCCAAATTAATCGATTCTAAATACTTACTTACTCACTTAGTTCTTGTTTCATGCATATTGCATTCATGTGCTGTACAAATAGCGAACAACGAGTATCGGCTATAGGCCTAGATTCGCTAGACACTAGTAGACAGGCTCGGGATTTAAAATTAATGTTTTCAGATCATTCACTTCTGGATGGGTAGTCGAAACGTAACCTTTGGTGAACAGTGGATTCAACGTGGTTTATGACTTTGCCAAACTAATTAGCCTACAAAGAGAATAGAAGAAAAAGTCACGAACTAAGTTTGTCATCATCAGAAATTCAGAAGACCAATTCCAGTAGCCTTAATTGTACGACTTCATCTTCTAACACAGCCACGTGGTCTAAGCTGGTTCTCGGTTCTAAAATAGCCTCCAGACGGCTTCCCTGGAAATGACGTCATACCTAGACTGGTTCCTGGACCACCCAAGGTATGTAAATATACGTAGTCTGAAAGTGACCATGATTTTCTTCAGTTCTGGCTAGGCAAATTCTGACTGAAGGAGTAGTTTCGCCTCTAAGTAGTCTAGTTTCTTGAAGGGGCGATATATAAAATGCTCTGAATGAATGAATGAATGAATGAATGAATGAATGAATGAATGAATGAACGGAATATTCTGTTGCCATCAGGTTTTATTCTACAGGACCTGGTCCTGAGGGGCTGATTGATTGGAACGTTAGGCCTACATGAGCCTGGTATAAGTTAGCCTACTAAGTTACTAAGTTAATAGATCTACATGTAAGTTACTACACTCTCGGTTGACTTGAATAAAAATTCTGCAAATCTTCGCAAACAAGACTGGTGTAAGCTAACTGTAGGCTAATTGTAGACGTGGACTGTGATTTCTGATGCATAATAAACAACATGTTTAGATGAGTTGATTTCAAGAAGTCAGGTTGTTTTGGATCTGTAGTTTATTTATTTTGAAGGCCTACTTATTTTACTACGTGATAGCGTTTGTTCATTATTTAAAGCCTATCAAGTGAGGTGGTGGAGTTCACTCCTTTTAGCGCTTTATTTCGATCTGAAAGAAAATAGGTGTTTTCCCCACAAACTTCTGCCTCCGTGTAAGGACCTTTACGACGCTCAGTAAAACGTCATCCCTTTCTGTCCTTTCGTGAGATATTCGATTAGATTAATGACAATTGCCAAATGACTTCATTTAATATTGCTTTAATTTATTATACAATAGGCCTACTGTTGTTGTTGTTATTATTATTATTTGTTGTTTTTGTCAGTTTTATATGTGTTTATACAGGAAATAAGTATCTAAATAGACACAATAATATAAATAACTGTTTTCAGGGGTAACCTGAAAACTTAGGGGGTAAAAAGTCGATTTCGAATTATCCCGAGAATATCTTTAAATCGGTTTTATCCTACCCCAGGTAATATGAACGCGATTTCAAGTTACCCTCGGGGGCGGGGTCAGGTGAAGTGTGTGTAGGGGCGGGGGTAGTCTGAAATTGCTACACCGAGGATTCAGTCACAAGTGCGGCGAGGTCGAGTTTAACAAGTTGCTTCCAGATGCCAAATCAGACAAAATTGAGTCTTAACTAGATTTAGGCGCACTGGCGCAGTCGGTTAGAACTTAGAAGACATCCATGCTACTCGGGTCGCTAAGGTAGCACTCCTGTCCAGAAATGCAACACTGTGGAAGTTAAGGTAACACTCATGTCCATGACTGTAAATTTCATGTGGCGCTAGATGATAGGCAATGCTTCTTAGCCTCCACATCGTCATTGTTTGATTATCTGTATTTGTAAGAAGATTCAGACAGACAAGCAGACAGACAGAAGACAGAGAGAGACACAGAGAGAGACTGAGACAGAGATAGAAACAAAGACAGAGATAGCGGACAGAGAGAGAGACAAACAGACAGACAGAGAGAAAAACAAAGAGACAGAGAGAGAGACAGACAGAGTGAGGGAAAAGAAATTTGTAATCTACAATGTTTTCAGTGACGTTCCAACCTAGCCGAGGTGCTATGGACAACACTCTTGTCTTCGGGACTAAAAAGTGAAAATAATGAGATGGCTAGCTAAAGCTATGCATCGGTTAGAAAAATATTAAACTTTATTGGAATAATCCATAGTTCAAATCGTATTTATTGTTGAAGACAAAACAAAAGTGCAGTCGAAATGATTTGTGGACAAAATTTGGCCTCTCTCTAGTGATTCTAATCAACTATAGTCACATGTATTGTCGCGTAACCAACACTACAGCCTATGGACCCATATTAAAAGAATACATACGGTAATGTAAGGAGAATTATAAACAGAATACTACATCATAAATAGTCTAGGTATATAATAGGTTTCTAGGTCACCATGATGAGGATAATAATTATTGAGCGATGAACTGTGCAAGGAATATCTGCAATACAAGGTAAATTATTTCTACATAGCCTACATGTATGCTACTGCCGCACATTCAAGTAGGCTAATTTTGACTAAAATTCGTTAGATATCGGTTCTTGACATCACACAACCGAAAAGCACTCATTGTCATAATGCAAATTTTTCCTAGTAATTATGGTGACGGAAAAATGGATAAGGTACAGATTTTTTTTAAACTTCAGGAGAACCTTTGCGGGTATAAGGCCCTGACTGTGTCCGCACTCATTCTACGCTCATTATACCACTGCAAGTTACAGTATATAGCACACAGATTCCAGGTTTGGCTTCTATGAATAGGCCTATCACCAGCATTATAGGCCTAGTCGTTGCCAATGAACCGAATCTGCAAAAAAGAAAGTAAAAGTTAGATTAAATTCAAATTCTCTCTTTGCAATGGACTTAGACTGACATAAGGTCCATGTATTTTCACTTCTTCATAATTATAGGATAATTCTTTCATCAAATTTTGGATCATTCGACTTTTACAAATGTTAGTAGGACTAAATCTGTGTATGACTGATTTTCAAAGTCTTAGTCTTGGTCTTCATGCTTTAAGTCTTGGACCTGAGACCAAAGTCTATGTCTTGGTCTTGAGGCTTAAAGTCTTGGTCCAGAGACCAAAATTTTGGTCTTGGACTTCAGGTTGCAAGTCTTGACAATTAACATGTCATGTGTTCTTTCTGGGAAGGATAGTCTTCAGACGGTCACAAACTCTCCTTCTGCTCATTCGATGGAAAAGTTCTACAGTTTTAGAATCGCCATGTAAGATCTGTTCTAGTGACCCAAGGTCGCTCGCAGTTCACATTTTGACTTCTTGGGCAGGCTTGATAAGGGTTGACTAACTGCGCACAACGCTACCTCGCAGACAGCATCAAACGATCCTCATTACAATATCAACGAGAGTCCGTTAACCAAGATACTTTTGGACAACGCTCACCATGGACCTATCAAGACAAAGACAGAATTTGCGGTTATATTGCTGAGTTAGGCATGCTGCAATATTTCTTTGCTGATTCTCTTACCTAAAGTTGTGGCTGGTGTCGCAGCCACACTCGTCGATGCGGTAGCGGTGGCTTTAACAGTATGTCAGGTAACGTAGTTGCAGTAGAACGCTTAGTAGTAGAAACCCTGACTCTCCGACCGCTGGATTTGATGTTGGTATGCTTCTGCTGCTACATGGAACTCGTGGAACTAGGCCTACAATAATAATATAGGGCCTATACATAGACGGGGTCTCAATCCTTTACTAAGCTTATACACAAATTAATCTTCTAAAACAGATCGATTCATTATCTTAACTGGATAATACGATTATGTCTATTTTTGTGTGTGCTCATTAAGTGAGGATTTCGTTACTTCAATCATTCAAAGAGCGGCTCAAACATATTAACTTGTTTTGTTGGTTTTCAAGCAATTGATGGTTAACATTTCTATTCTCTATTGGCGACTGATATCCGCGTCTCAGAGTCGCAGTTCAATGTGAACGCACTCGATTTGCAAATTTAATTAATTATACTCAAAGTACGAGTCACTGCATGCGCGCACTGTGCAATTCTATTACTAATGTGTTTCCTGGCAAGTCTTAAATTTCGTCAAAAATCTGTGGAAAGTCAAACTATCTTCAAAAGCATAACATATTATTATAGAAGAGACAATCTGCCCATTGAAACGGTGCATGATATATCCAATATTTAACACTTACTCGATGTAACGATTGCTTGAAATCCATGCGGATAAAACGGCTCTACAGCTTCAGCATAATCTTCTTCTTCTCTTTCTCCCTGCTCCTCCTCTTCTGCGTACGCATCATAGTAGCTTCGAAAGATGACCATCATCTCATTGGATTCGCTAGTCACGTTATAACTTGGTCGATGGTAGCAACAAAACCTGTGAAAAAGAAGACACATAAATAAGTGAGGGGCGTGCGAAAAGCGCCAGGAGCGAGTCGCCAATTTCGGAACTTGTGCAGGGGCCAGAGGCAGCAAACTACGGCTAAAGAAAGTTTTCAACAGTGAATATTGGACACAAAAGGAAAAGGTAGGAGAGAGAAAATGGACAGAAAAGAAGGCTTCGATTCCGTTTATCGTTACCCTGAGCTTTAATTAGGGACAGCATCCTCTGACAGGACTAAGCTGGGGGGAAAACCAAAAGTGCAGAAATCAGCTTTTAAATGTTTCCTATAATATAGTACAATACTATAATACATATATTATATGCGCATAGGCCTATTAAGTTATAATCCATTATCAAGATCATCCGGCGAATAAAATACATTGTTTAATTTGATTGTTATTAAACAGAAATGCACCTGTGCACAGAAAACCGTGTTTACATCATTACCTCCTAAAGGTTCTTCCTGATAATAATTATTATGATCAACAGCATAAAGAACGGTAGAGCGGAACATTGGCCATTAAAAATAAATATAATTAATTTATCATACAGAGGTTTCATGTCTAACACTTAATGATTGTTGCTTGGTTATTCCTTCAGCGCCGGGTTATTGTCCGGGGGTAATTGTCCGGAGGGCAATTAGCACGGGGTAATTGTCCGGAGGGCAATTAGCACGGGGTAATTGTCCGGAGGTAATTGTCCTGTTACCTCATTGACGGCATCCTCAAAGTTAATTGTTTCAGCATTCTCTCGGCAAATTATTTAGTTGCGTCCTCCACGTCAAATTATCATGGTCAGTGTGTCACAACTCGAGCAACCTGGACAATCACAGATACGGTATTCTATTCTCCAAGTTTTCGTACTCGTTACTTCACTTGGGCCAACGTCATCTTTCTTTAGTTATGACAAGAGTAAATGACAGACAATACACATGTAAATAGGCCTACTTA